>PVJI01005431.1:82133-96577 GCA_004026765.1 Micronycteris hirsuta | reverse complement strand
AAGCGTAGGTCTGTGAGTTTGCAGAGATTTTTGTAGGTTCCTAAAGAGCCCCGGGGCCTGAGAACAAGCCCCTTTTCTGGCGGAGAGCCTTGTTCCCCAGGGGTCTGCTTCTCCCACAGCCCTCAGGCTCTGCACTGAGCCCTCCCACCCCCAGCCCCATCCCTGCCATCACCACAGCCACCACAATTACTGATTACTGCGGAACCACCGGCAGCCCCACCTCCATCCCCACCACCGCTTCCAGCAGCAGCAGCAGGAGCAGAGCTGCTCTGCCACCCTGCACTTCCCTTCCTCTGCTCTTTTTCGTCCTAGCCTCCCCTCAGGAAGGTCGTGCCCTTCCAGCAAGGCACAGCTCGCTCTTCCAGACGAACGTCCTGCAGCTGCTGGGTCACCTTGCCACCTTCACACTATCAGCAGCAAACAGCTAACACTTGCCAGGAACACGTCTGCACGCTGGTTGCACCCTCATCCCTGCCCTCCCTATGTCCACGGCCCCTCCACGTGCTCATTCTGAGTCCTGCAGGAGAGCTCTGTGGAGCAGCCAGAACGTAACCCAGGCAGCTGGTTCTAGAAGCTTCCTGCTCTTAAGGGAAGTTGGGCTCAAAGCAAATGTGGCACAGAGAGGTCGAGTGCCTAGGCTGAGACCGCACAGCCGGGAGCACAACTTGCCTCTCCTATCCTGTTCCCCAAACCTCACCTCTTCCAGCCCTACCTCCATGATTTTTGCCAAATCCACAAGATACCAGCTCTATTTTTTTAGTTAACGTTTTTTAAAGTCATTGAATTTATTGCAAAAGGAATTGGTTTAGCATTACATTAACTACCAGGATCGCTTTCCCTCAGATAGGTCACCCTGAAAATACGTGCCATGGAAACACAACAGTTGCTGTTGAATTCCTTGTGGCCACTGCTGCCTGGAGAGGCCGGCCTCTCCCTCTCCTTGTCAGGGAGGCAGGCTGGCCTGTGCTCGAGGGGGTGTTTGAGGCCACCCAAGCCCACCTCAGGACCCCAGGGCTGCCTGCTCCACACTCACCCCGGGGGGCCAACTCTGTGTAGTGCAAAGGAGCCAAGAAGCTCTCCGAGGCTCAGTTTTCCCACCTGTAAAATGGGAAGATGACGTGTGATGGTAAAGTGATGGTGCTGAGCGTAGTGGCTCCTTAAAGTGTCACTCCCCTCCCCACAGCCATTCTCTGATCTGCCCTTCTGTGAGAGAAGGCACCCGAGGCTGCCGGAAGCGGGGGAGACATGAGCACTGAAACTAAGCATGGGTCTTTATCCAGCGGGGTGCGTGCGGGGCCGGCTTGTGGACTGCCCTGACGGTCTGCAAGGCCAGGTCGGGCTGTGATCGTCAGAAGGCCGGTGCTCCGAGCCTGCCCCCCACCCCACCCCCATCTCAGCCTCTGGCCCCCTGAGGAAGATGCACTCGCACAGCAGCTGGGGGGTCCTGCTCCCAGCTCTGCTCTCACTGTGAGGTCATGCTAGCCAGGAGACTTTGCTTTCAGCCCAGCTTCTCTTCCTGTGAAATGGGGGTGATAGTTCTAGAACTGGCTGCCTGGGTTACATGCTGGCCCTGTTGCTTCTCTCTGCACAGCTATAGGGAGCAGCAGCTTGGTATCTCTGCCTCCAGTGCCTCAGCTGGCGGAAGGAAGGAGCTGGAGTCCCGGTTGTCTGACTGCAGGGAGCAATAAACGGCCCAGCACTCACAGAGCGCAGGGGGTGTGAACTCACGTGGTGCACAAGCAGTTGGCACCACGCTTGGCCCAGACTTGGCCCGGCCTTCCTCCAGCTCCCCGCTCAGCTTCCTCCCCTCCACCCATCATGCCGTCTGTGCCCCAGGCACCCGAAGAGCCTCGCACATGCTCAGAGAGGGTTGGGAGGTGAGAGGATTATTCTCCCAGGAAAACCAGGCCATTCCAGAGCTGAAAGTGGCCGAGGTGTCCAGGCTTTCCTGGAGCTGTTGACAATCCTGGAAGCTGGGCACCGAGTCAAAGCAGCCGTGTGTACCTGGAGGCTGTCCCCATGGGGCTGGCAGTAATCAGCCACTCCACCAGGTCTGATCTGTGACCAACTTGGCTCCAGCCACCTTGCTCTCACAGCCATGGTGCCAGGCCCATGCCCTCCTGGCCATACTGTTGTGCAGAAGCCAGAATTAAAGAAGGGCGGGGTCAGCAAAGCCCTGGGACGTCCACCAGTGCGCCCCTGTCTAGTCTCAGGTGGGGTAGTGGCTTGCCCAGATTCACACAGTGACGAGAGGTGTCATCCTGTCTGCAGCCCAGTTCTCCCAGCTCTCATCGGATAGTAAATATATATACGTATGTATGTATATGTGTGTGTGTGTGTGTGTGTGTGTGTGTCAAAGGAAGTTTTGAGATGTGCTAGAAAGGGCCTGGGCACCTGGGAGGTGCTAGCCCTCAAGACAGAGAGACAGGGACGGCCTCGCTGAGGCTGACCTGAGAAAGGCTTTGCGAATGGAGATTGGGCAGAGGAAACAGCCCATGCAAAGGCCTTGTGGGGGACCCTGGGGGGCGACCCGCTTGCCGCCTTGAGGCCCGTGTGGCCAGAGCAGAGTGAGTAAGGAGGACGCAGCCCACACGGGCGGCGCCCGATCAGGTACAGCCTGGCAGACGGACCTCTGTCGGGTTTGCATTTCAGTCTAAGTAAGGGAATGACACCACGAAGTTTGAAAAGACGACTCTGATCTGAATGGTCACTTCTGCCGACAAGATACACAAATGGCCAACGAGCACCGGAAAAGGCGTTCAAATTCATTAGCCGTCAGGGGAATGCGGATCAACACCACAAGGCAATGGTACCACTTCACACCCACGGCGGTGGCTAGAATCCCAAAGCCAGGCAATAGAGACACTGGGACCCTCACGCACTGCTGGGGGAGATGCAAGACAGCGCAGCTGCGGTGGAAGGCAGCCTGGCAGTCCCTCAGGCAGTTAAACAGTCACCATGTGACCTCGTAATTCCACTCTTAGGTACATTCCCCAAAGAAATGAAAATGCGTGTCCTTGCAAAAACCCATACAGCAATGTTCATGGCAGCATTGCTCAGAGTAGCCAAAAGGGTAGAAATGCCCACGTGTCCATCAACTGGTGAAGGAATGTTATTTTGGCCGTAAAAAGGAATGACGCACTGATACGTGCTGCAGCTTGGACGGACCTTGAAAATAGTGCGCTGAGGTCACCGCCGAGCCATTCCTTCCCCTGCGTGGTGCCCTGCTCCCCTCAGGGCGCCTGCACTAGGTGCTCCGCTGTCCGCTGACTGAGTCTGTTGCCCTCCAGACTCTGGGAGGGAAGTGCAGGCTCTGGATTTCGAAGGCCTGCAGTTGAATTGTGCGCGACAGACGCTGGGCTGAGTAAGTGGCTAAATGTATCTGACTCCTGGTTTCTTCTCTGTAAAAGAGGGCATTGATAGTACCTACCTCATAGGCTTATCGAGGGGACATAGTAAGAACACAGTGGATGTCAGACATTAATAATTTAGTACTTCAGCCCTGGCTGGTGTGGCTCAGTGGATTGAGTGCCGGCCTGGGAACCAAAGGGTCATTGGTTCGATTCCCAGTCAGGGCATATGCCTGGGTTGTGTTCCAGGTCCCTGGTGGGGGGGCGTGCAAGAGGCAACCACTCATTGATATTTCTCTCCCTCTCTGTCCCTCTCCCTTCCTCTCTCTAAAAATAAATAAGTAAAATCTTAAAAAACATAATTCAGTATTTCTTTCCCTTCTAAAGGGCCAGCTAGGCCTCAATACAGAGGTGGCCCTCTTGTTGACAAGTGTCCATGTGCCAGCCCTGTCTTGGGTGCTGACCAGGAGGAGGTGGGAGTGTTTTATATTGTCACTGGAAGCCAGGCAGTTCTATGCCTGCTCATTGTTAAGGTGTGTGCTCACTGCCTAGAATCTGGAAAGTTCGGAAATGACGGAGTCAAGGAACAAACATCCCATAACGCTGCCACCCACTGGCAAACATCGTTCACGCTCTTTGGCTCATTTCCTTCCAGTCTTTTTTTCCAAAGTGCCTACCCCAGATTTGTGGCCACGCCATACACATGCATATGCATAAACATGTCTCCATTCGTTAGAAACTCTCCATTTTTAGCAGCGACATGGTGCTTCATAACTTAATCGATCCCTCTGGTTGGACATTTAGGCACTCTCTGATTGTGGATGAATATGTTTGCATTCGAAAGAGCCTTTGTGCATTTCCCATCATTTGGTTTGGATGTCCATATCTTCTTTTAAAACACTTTTTGGCAAAGAAACCTCTCTAGCCTGTCTGAATGCCATTTTCCCACCAGCAGAGAGCTCCTCCCGGGGAATGAGCTAAATCCTCGGGATTCGGTCTTAATCCCCTTTCCCCTTCTCTGAGGCACTGGTGCAGATGGGCCCCAGCTGGCCTCGCTTTCCCCTCAGATACCGTCTGGGAGGGTCAGCAGAGTTAGTCACCAGTGGAGGGTAGAGAACAGAAAGTGCCCGTGAAGCCAGGAGACACAGCCTGGGCCCAAGTTAATGGAGACGAGGTTACCGTGGACGAAACGGTTGAGGAAGGAGGGATGGGTGGGATGGGTGTCAGCCTGATCTCTGCCTCCCATGTGGTGTTGACAGTGAACTTCCTTCCCTCTAGGCCCCTTGAGAAATCACTTGGCAAAGGCACCCGGCCCCACTGCCAGCTTCCAGACTCACTTTCCCAGTGATTATGTAGCAGCTCTTCCTGTTACATGTGGGACAAGAGAAAATCCATGCAGATCGGGTTGGCACCTGCCAGGTGCCTGGCCTGGTGCCAGATACCCTTGGCAGCCCACCTTGGGGCTGGCGTGGTGCTGTTGGAATCAGTGTGGAGCCAGGCAGGCCTGGGGCCAGTGCCAGCACAGGCACTTCCTGCCAGGGTGGCCCTGTGGACATCACGGACCCCCACTGGCCTTGTTTTCCTCATCCGTAGAGTGGGGTCTAGTGGCACCGCCTCCCAGGATTGTTGAGATGAGTGTAGCCACGACTGTACACGCAGCACAGCAGGCCGCACGGGGCAGCTGTCAGGGAAGTGTTATTTTCTCGTTCTATTCAGTTCTCGTCCTGCCTCAGGGTCAGCGGGGACAGTAAATGTATCTATCTAATTGTCTTTCAGAACCCACAGGGAACTCATCCGCAGGTAAGAGTTTGTGACTTCCTGTTGCAAACAGGAGACTGAGGTTCTGAGATAAAACCAGGAATCTCTCCAGGATGTAAAGTGTCATCTCATGTCATCTCACAGATTTCATGTCCCAGAGAACCATCAGGATGTGTGTCTGGGCTGGCGGGGGGTGGCGGTGGGGTGGCTCCTGCCCTGCCCCCATTCCCTGGGCCCCGCTTCATGCCCAGTTGGGCCACTAACCATCTCCAGTAAAGGCGACCAGAGAGGACCTGGTGATGACAGATGAGTTCCAGGGAGGCAAAGGGTATGGGTCCCCTGGACTCTGGGCCTCCAAGTTAGGGTAGGACAGCTGCCCGGTGAGGACACCACACCATGCAGGTGCTTCCCTGTCCTCCCACCCCCTTATCCTCACTCCATTACAAAGCCGGCATTTGTTAGCATAACCCTTCATGGGGGAGGAAACTGAGGCTCTCTTGCTGAAGGCCAGCTGCATCGTTTAAGCAGGAGAACTGGGATTCTAGCCCAGGCCACTTCCCTGGCTCATCCCAGAGGTGAATCTCTTTCCAGATGCCCGCGGAGGACAACTCCCGCTGGGCTGAGCACTGTGCATCCTCGCTCCCAGCATGGGGCAGCAGCCCTGGAGGATGAAGTCCCCCTCCTCACTGCCCCGGCCCCCCGCTGGCCTTCCTTAAGCAGAAAGTTGCTTCATGCTTCAGTGTTTTCACCCAGACCCAGGGTCAAACCAGAAACTTTCCATACAAGCAGACTTTGCAAATTCAACCGCATGTGGGCAGACGGCACACACACCCGACCCTGGGCAGACCAGGACTGCATCCCGTGCTCGCAGCATCCCCTTGGGGAGAAGTATGACCCCGAGGGTCACAGAGAAGAAACTGAAGCTGTCAGGCTGAGGGACTAGCCCAAGGTCATGCACAACCAGGGAGCAGCAGAGTGGCTCGAACCCGGGGCTGGGGACAGGATAGCCACAGGGAAACCCCAAGCAGGCACAGCGTGGGACCCCACCCAAGACCAGGCCCCTCGGGGAGGCGGCGGCTGAGTTACCTGGGGCTGCCGCTGCCAAGCGTGGTGCCGGCTCTCCTTGGTCCTGTGCCCGCGCCTGCTCTGCCGGCTCCCAGCAGGGATGGAGAAGACAGCCCATGCCCCAAGCCCCAGCCTCGTACTCACTTCCTGGTCTCCGCCTCCAACTCGCTCCTCCTCGCGCTCCACCGCCTTCCTCTCCTTTCTCTGCAAGTCTCTCTCTCTCCTTCCCTGTCCCCTTCCCCCAACCACCTCACGCACAGTGCTCATGCACCCTTTGCTCTTCTCCCTGTCCACACTCAGTGTCCCTGTCCCACATTCTCACCCACTCTTTTCCTTTTTCCTGGACCTTCTTCCCTTCCCTCTCTGGCTCTGACACACCCCCCTCCCTCCCTCTTTCTGTCACACTGCCTGCTCTTTCTCTCACTTCTTTCCCCAGCTTGTGCCCACTCCCCCCACAGCCAGGCCAGGAACCCAGCATCCAGCTGTGCGGTAATTGGCTGAGTGGAGGGGGACTCCCAGCTGTGGCCCAGCGCCAGCCTCCACTCACAGCTGGAGGGTCTGCCCTGGGAGGGCCGGATTGCTGGCCCACGTGGCACCCCCTCACTTTGGGCGCCCAGCCCCCAGCCACCAGGAGTCAGGCTAGAAGAGAAAGAAAGAACTAGTTTCCAGGGAAAAGCTTTGATCATTCTGGGGTCGTTGGAACTTCAGAAAATAGAGCAGATTTGTCCTAGTTGAAGGAAGGAATGGAGAGAGAGAGAGAGAGACGAGACAGGGAAGAGAGTCTTGGGAAAGGGGCTTTTCAGGTAGGGGAAAGAACCCCTATCTTCCACGTGAGAAAATGGAGGCTCAGATGGGAAAACCTAGCTCTCAAGTACCAAGCCGTCTCGGCTCCTGCGTGAACCCCGCAGACCTCAGCGGTGGGAGCCTGGTGGGCAGGATGGCCCCGGGTGGCGTGTGGAGCCTGGGGTTGCTCACCTAGTGGAGGGGCAGATGGGTCGCCCCCTAATTGCTTGGGGAACGTGATCCATGTCGGGGGTTTCTGCAGAAGCTTAGCAAAGGTGAGTGAAAAGGGGCTAGTTCAGGTGACTGTAAATTTCAGACATGTGCGCATTGTGATTGGCATACCCACCTAAGCTGTTCTGTCACCATGGACCCAGCCCTGTGCTGTGTACTGAGACACAGAGACTAAGGTCACAGTTCCCTAGAGCCGAGAGGTCACAGCTTCTGGGGGAGGCCGTTGTCGTCTGTGTATCCAAGTCGCGGGCATCTTGGAATTACATCAAGAGCCTCCAAGCTGGTCTCCCAGACTCCGCTCTTGCTCACCTGCAAAATTCACAAAGCAATGTCCACTGCTGAAAACCGTCCCTCGACTTCCTGTTGTAGTTAGAAAAAGTCAGGACACTCAGCAAGATCACCATCAACATGATCTGGCCACAGCCCACCTCTCCGATCTCCCATCTACCGCTCCCTGCCCCCCTCCGTGTGCCTGCCTGGGGTGACTTCCACCCTGTGTCCCGAACAGGCCAGGCCGGACCACATCGTAGGCAGACGGCCTTCCCCCGCATCTTCCCACCGCCGCTCCACCGTCAGCGTCAGCGAGGCCCCATCCTCTTACCAAAGGCCTCCTTTGCCGAGTGCTTTTCATGTCATCCCTTTTTATTGTAATGAAAACACTTATCACTCTCTAAAAGTATCTTGTCTATACGCTTATTGTCTGCCATACTGCACCAGAATGTAACCATGGAAGGAGAAGGAGCCTCGCTTGTATGATTCCCTGTGTCTCCCTAGAGCCTGGAACAGTACCAGGCACATAGTAATAAATGCTGGATACATGGGGTTGACAAGTGAACGCATGATGCCATATGAAGAGGGTTAGAAAAAGAAGAAGTTGATGGACCTGCCAGGGGAGAAAAGAACTTCTTCAGAGAGGAGTGATTTCAGAGCCAGACCTTAACAGGAGAAGCCACAGTTCACACGGTGGGGAAGGAGGGAAGGGTGTGGAGGCAGAGAAGCAGCACAGAGACGGGCACAGAGCCTGAAGCAGCCCGGGCGGGTGGGGACGCGGGCTGGCAGCCTGGCAGGACTCCGCTGGTGGGGGCGGGGCCTTAAGGACGTGACAGGGATGGGAGTGTGGGCCTGATCCTAGGAGTAATGGGGTCTCTGGCAGGTTTTCGGGCTGGGCTTCTGGAAAGGCTGGGAGGTATATCCTGGAAGGGAGGAACCTGCAGTGACCATTGTCTCTGTGAAGGGCATTCTGGGCAGAGGGGGCAGATGAGACAGCAGCACCTGGAACAACGGTAGGAACAGAGTGAGTCATTTCAGCTCTGTAAAGAATGTGTTTGCTTTTTAAGGATTGAGGAGGGAAATGGACTCTGCGTATGTGGGGTTACTGTTCACTTCTATTCAGTGCCTCTTCCAGAGAGAGGACGATGTGTCAGTGACCTATAGGCCACTGATGTGTGGGTGGAGGTGGTTAGTGTCCCTTCCAAGAAGAGGCTCTGGGCATCCGTGCTTGTCATGTCCCTTTCCTTTCCGTCACGAGTCTGGCTCTGTCGGGCAACATCCCAGGAGGGCTGTTCTGTCACCTTGGGCCCCAGAGCAAAGTCCTCCCAGAGCCCTGCCAGCCCCCGGTGGGCACGGAATGTGAGTGAAAGATAAATTTGTTGTAAGCCATTCAGAGTCCTGGAGTCATTCGATGTCAGATAATCACGCCCCCTCGCTTCTCCTTACTGAGTCAACGTCCGTCCGGTCAGCCTGGTTCCAACACTTACTAGCTGTGATAGATTCTCAACGGTGGCCACACAGTTTGGCTCCAGCTCTTTTGCGATGTGGCAGCACCTGCCAGCGGGGGTGGAGTCCCTGGCCCTTTCGCTGGTCTGGGCTGGCCTTGTGGCTGCTTTGACCGACGGAAACTGGTGGGAGGGATGCTGTGCCACTTCTGAGGTTAGGCCTTTTGGGGCTGTGGTGCTTCAGCTTCCGCTCGCTGGGAGTGATTCTCTGAGACCAGCAGGCTGTGAAGACGCCTGGAACAAGGGGCCACGTGGAGAAAGATGGCCCGTGTCCCACCTGTCCCAGCCACATGAGTGGGCTCAGGCAAAACCAGCAGAAGAAGCACCTGGGCACCCGACGGAACTGAGAGAAGTGATGTGTCCTTGCTGTTCTAAGGCAGTACCTTTGGGGTGAGGAACAACTACAGAGCAATGAGCAACCAGATAAGGGGCCTTAGGGGGATTCAGTTCCCATCTCTGAGCCCATCTCCCTGACCCAGAAACGGGCATCACGGTGATGTCTGCCCCAGAGAGTTCGGACGGAACTTAGGTGAAAACAAGGGATGTTACATTCACTTATCCCCTCGACCGTGTCTACTGGACCTGCTGTATGTCGGACAGGGGGTTTCCTCTCGGGCACAGTGATGTGTGAGGCAGGATCCGATGTGCTGCAGGGGTGAGGAAGGGGGCGCACCAGAGACTTCCAGCGGCTGCTGCAAGAATCCCAGCAGGGCCACGCAGCCGGGAGGGATCCGGGGCTGGGCATTCAGACAGTTGGAGAAGATTTTTCTGGGCACTCAGCTCTGAGCTGAGTCAGGCATTTGAAGAGAAGGGGGAGCAGCAACCCATGTAGAAGGAGCAGTGAGTGCAGATGCCCCAAGATAGGCATAAGCCTGGCTCCGGCGAGGACCGGGAGCAGGTCGCTGTGGCTGAGTGTGTGAGGGAGACGGATGAGGGTTGGTGCCAGGCCGTGGGTGAGGCAGGTGGATTTCATCCAAAATGAAATGGAGCCATCGGGGAGTTTCAGTAGGGATGTGAGCACCGTAGGGCGAGTTATTGCTGGAGGCAGTTCACAGTCGGCCACCCGACAGTGGGATGACATTGGTGACCCATTGCCAGGTCTAAATGATTCCAGTTCTGAGCTACATTTGAAAACTACTGAGCACTTTGATGGTATAAGAAGCCTTCCTTCCTAATAGGCTCCCCACTTGGCAGAGGGCTTTGGGGTCTCATGGCCACAGATTCCTCCTTGCTCTTAATGTGTGTTAAGTACCATTTGAAAGGAAGCCAGAAGAAGCTTTTCATTCTAAGGAAACCCAAACCACTCTTTGATCAAAATAGAAAAAAAAAGGGCTTTCTTTGATGAGTAATCTTGGCCAAGTATGACAGTTTAAGATTGAAAAAAAAAAAACAACCCAACAAGATTGCAACAATTAAGATAATGACGTGGGATAGTGATAGCATTTACTGAAAAGGTGTGTGGAAAATTCCAAAGAAACCCACAGTTTTTATTAACCATCGGTTATTTCTTGTCGGTGCCCTGGGTTCTGGGGTGGCTCTGGGCTTGTGGTGGGGCACACGAGGTGTGGCTGGGGTATGTGGGGTGCAGAATTTCCTGGCCATCACATGCTCTGAGTCTTCGGAGAGACACTGGAGCGGCCTCGGGTATGGGCCTCCCCAGCTTGCTGTAGCAGGTTCGTGCTCCCCCTGGGGCTGCTCTGCAAAGCCGGACGTGGCTGTTTCCCCCGGGTCTCCAAGGTGACATGATGCCCAGTTCCTGCTCACAAGATAGGAAGGAACACAATTTATTGAACCCCTACCATCTTCTGTGTGCTGTGCTGGGTTCTTCGTACACCTCAGCTCAACTCATTCTCTCCCAGCCCAGGGGGTGACTCTTGCTGTTCCCCTCAGGTTACAGATGAGGAAACCAAGGCCCAGAAAGTCAGAATTTTCTCCAAGTTATCCCAGCTCCCTAGAGGAGTCACTTGACCAGCTCCAGAGGCCCCGCTTTTGAGCACTGTGCTCTCCTGGCCCCTCCAGTGGCAAAATAGATGGTTCCATTGGAACCCAGGTTCAGAAAAGATGCGTTCAGCCTGGGTCCACGGCGCCAGGCTGCGGATTTTGGACTTGTCAGCCTACTTAAGGGCATGAGCCAGTTCCTTAAAAGAAATCGCTTTCCTTCTGTGCACACGCCCGTTTTGCTCTGTTTCTCTGGAGAAGGCCAGTGCACAGAACAGGAACTAAGAGCATCTCCTAAAGCAAGGATGGGAGAGATGATTTAGAGCAGCCGGGGGACGCATTGGCTGACACACACAGCCCAGACTGGGACTCAATAGGACACCAAAAGCCCAGAAAAAAGGAAAAGCTAGGTCCAGGAATCATGCTGGGCTGGCGCTCTGGGAGCCTGGCTGGGGGTCATTAATTGGAGTTTCCAGGAGCCAAGGAGTTTGGACAAGTCAGGAGGTGAGCCTGGGACCCAGAAGGAGACTGAGACAGCTTGGCAGGGGCAGAGACAACTGCTGCTGTCTGCCACTGTGATTTCCAACCCCCTTTCTGCCTCCCTTTTACCCACTGTAAAGGCTGGGAAGTCAGATACTTGCTTTCCTAACCACCATGACAGATGGAATTGTCATGTGACCCAGTGTGGCCAATGAGATGACGGGGAAGTCTTCAGGGTATGTGGGAAATTTCCCTCTGCTAATAGGTGGAGGGACAAGGCAAGGTGCTCCCTGGTGCCCTGCCTGTTGTTCCACTACTTCCTTCGTGTGATCCTGCAGCTGAGGCAGCCACGTTGTGCCCATGAGGGAAAAGCATGGGAAAAGCATGGGAACCGCAGAGAAACTCGGCATCCAAACGTTGTAGGGCTGCTGGACAAACCCTGGGAATGCCTGCCTCCCAACCTTGCCACTTCTGAGATAACGAGATGCCCACTGCGAGTCAGGGCTTCTATGATTTCCAGCCGAACACATCCTGCTTCAAAAAGGAAAAACGCCAGTGAGCAGAAAATATGACTCTGTCCTCAGTTTGCTGCCTGTTGGGAGCCTGGTGACCTAATTTTCCTCTGTTGGGACATTCTTCCTTCGTAGTATCCATCTGCCCTCCTGCCAAGCTTAGGCAGCACTTTCTCTGGAAGCTCAACTTCACGTTCCCCAGCTGGTGCCACGTTCCTCTTTACAGCCTTCTTGGACTAGTCACCCTCACTTGTCATCCACAGTGCCACCTTTCCCACAAGGTGGGTGCCCAGCGGGTCAACGGCAAGGCAGAAGAAAAGAAACCCTCCGCAGGTTTCCGTTTGTGTCTCAGTTGTGGGGACCTACCACAGGGCCACCTCTAGCCACAAAGGAGGCTTGCAGAGTGGCAGTGGCACCCTGCCAGCCTCTATGGTGGAAGGCAGGCAAAGGAGAAGCAGGCTGGGAATGGACGTGTTGGGCTGGCCACTAAGTGGCATCTACCACAAATGACAAGACATTCTGTTAGGCTCTTAAAGTTTTTAACTGTATTAATTTTTTTCTAAATAAAGTATTTTTTTTACTGGTTCCGAAAGTAATAAATCTTGCCCTGCCTGGCATGGTTCAGTGGCTTGGGTATCATCCTGCAAAGTGAAAGGTCACCAGTTTGATTCCCAGTCAGGGATCATGCCTGGTTGTGGGTCCCGTGCCCAGTTGGGGCACGTGCTAAAGGCAACTGATCGGTGTTTCTCTTGCATACTGATGTTTCTCTCCTTCTTTTTCTCCCTCCCCTTCCCCTCTCTCTGAAAATAAATAAATAAAATCTCTTAAAAAATAAATAAAAGTAATAAAGCTTCTTGTGACAATTCAAGCTAGATGGGGTAAGTTTCCTAAAATCTTATTTATCCAGAGATAGCTTATGAATAATTTGATCTGTATTTCATTCAATGCATAAAAATATTTTAGGCATACATTTGTAAAAATAGGATTATATCACACACTATTCTGCCGACTACCTTTTTTTTTTTTTTTAAAGAAAAAGCATAAGAGTAGCAGGGACATTTCCCCATGTCTATACAGAGAGAGGTCTAACTTAACCGTCTGAACAGCGGCATTGTTTCCGTGCTCGTTATCACCAGCTTAGTGGCTGGTGTCGACACACATTGTCTCCATGTTTCTGTGAGTCAGGAGTCAGGGTGGAGCTTAGCCGGATCCTCCGCTCCAGGTCTCCCACTGGACTGCAGTCCAGAGGTGAGCAGGGTTGGTTTCTCTTCCAAAGGCTCAACAAGGAAGGACCACTTCCAGGTTCACTCAGCCCTTGACAGGGTTCGGTTCCTTTTGGGTTGAGAGGTCCTCTGTTTGACTGTTGGCCAGAAGTCAACCTCACGCCTTTCCATGGCAATCCTCCCCAGCGCAGCCACTTGCTGCATCTACACCAGCAAGGCAGAAGTCAGAAACTTCTGTAATCTAATCATGAAAGCGATAGCCACTCAACATTGAGGTATTCCATTGGTCAGAAGCAGGTTGTCGGTCCCGCCCACACTCGAGGGGAGGGCCTGACACAGTGGGGCAAGCACCAGGAGCCAGGGGTCACGGGGCTGCTGCCTGACATGGTGTCCCACTTGCTAACCGTTCTTCTGCTGATGAACACTTAGGTTACTTGTAGTTTCTCACCAATATAAACAGCGTCATCATCCTTGGACTTGTATCTTCATGAACTGGTCCAAGGGCAAATAGACTCATGGATAAGTGCTCTCCCAAAGCATGACCAAGCGTGTACATGCAGTGACAGTGTGTCACTGTTTGCTCTCTCCACCCCCTTCCCAACACTGAGCATTTAACACTCTGTGAGATAGTGTCCAACGTGACAGGTGAACGCGGAGATCTCTGCACTCCAGTTTGTAATTCTTTGTTTCTCGGTGGAGTTGAGTGTTTCGTCTTCTGTTACAGCTACTTGTTTGGGTCTGGATTATTTTGGTTATCAGGAACACGAACCCATCTGAACTAGCTTAATTTTTTTTTTAATGGAAGAGGATGTTTTTAAATCTTTCTCTGTTTTTGGTAAGAACATAGAGCAACACTTTTTGCCTTATTCCATTTCCTAAACATTTTCTTGGCTACCCTTGAACATTTTTTTCTTTCTAATTAATTTGTTCAGATCTTCTCCTAAGCACTAATGGGATTTTTATTGGCATTACAACAAATTAATGGGGTAGTGTGAGCAGCAATTTACCTTACAACCCTGCGAACATTATCGGCGCTTCCTTTACCAAGCCCTCCTCCTCTGCTGCGCTTTACAAAGCCGCGCCCTCTCCTTGCTCTTGGCCTTCCCTGCTTGCTGGCAGGTTCATGCTGGGTACTCTGCTGTTTCGCTTGCTCTTTCCCCATTATGGTGACTGAGCAGCACGCAAGATTTTGGATTGGGTTCCCTCTTGCTGGCATCTGTGGCAGAGAGCACTGGCTTTGGAGCCCTGAGGTCTGGGAGTGAATCCACTGAGGGTGTGACCTTGAGAAAGCCCCCCCCCCCCCCCCCCCCCCCCCCCCCCCCCCCCCCC
>PVJI01005431.1:0-82033 GCA_004026765.1 Micronycteris hirsuta | reverse complement strand
GTGGATATTTTGTTGTCGCTCTATACAAAACATATTTCTAACCCCCTTCCCTGGGCCTCATCTCTTGGGTAGCTGGGGGCGTTTCTGCTCCCTAAATACATGTGCTGAGTACTCAGTGTCTAAAGACCTTTTAATTTCTTGAAAGCTCTGCCTAAGACCAGATGGAGACTGGAGCTGGGGGCGGGGGGTGGGGAGATGCAGGAAATCTTAGGAGAGATTGGAGGGGTATAGGGGAAAGTGTTCTGGGAGAGAGAGAGGCCAGGTGAAGGAAGATGAGGGGAGAGGGGACGTGTCCAATGTCATGGGGACATGGGGAGAAGTCCCACCCCTTCCTAGCTCCTCCACTGTTACTTTCATGGCTACCATGTGTCTCTTCCCACATCACCAAGCCATTCTTTGACACCAGCTGGGTGTCGTACAATTCAATGCAATTCTTACACTATAGCTACCTGGAGACAGCGTCAGATCCCACAGGGTACTCAGTCCTACGAGATTGCCCCCCACCCACTTCAGATGCCAATGTTAAGTTCAAAGGTCTTGAACTTACTATTGTCACCCCTGCTTCTGAATGACCAGGCTATAGATCTGAGGTTCCCATGACCCCTTCATCTGGTTCAATTAATTGCTAGAGTGCCTCACAGAACTCAGAGAAACATTTTCCTTCCTGGATCACTGGTTTATTACAAAGGAGCAGCCAGTTGGAAGAGGTGCATCGGGCAAGGTCTGGGAAAGGGTGTGGAGCTTCCATGCCCTCTCCCCAAATCTCCATGTGTTCCCAACCCAGAGCTCTCCAAACCCTGTCCTTCTGGGGTTTTGTGCAGTCACCACCGGGTAAGTCAGTGGCCATGGACAGCTGATTCAACCTCCAGCCCATCTCCCCTGCCTGGAGGCCAGGGGATAGGACTAAAGTTCCAATCCTCTAAGTCATATGGTTGGCTCTCCTAGTGACCAGCCCCATCCTTAGGGGCTTTCCAAAAGTCACTTTATCAACATGAATTCTTTGTGGTTGAAAAGGGCTTGTCACAGCACCTGTCTGCTCTTAACATTTATATCCAAGGGCTGTCGATGCTGAGTCAGAAACAGGGATGAAGACCAGAAATATATATGTCTTATCGTAAGTCACAATATCACAATGGACAAGCAGGGAAGTTCTGAGCCTCCCCCTCCCTGGCCAGACCCCCTGCCTGGGTCTTTCCTTGGGCACCTGCCTGCCTTCTGCCCAGGTCTCTGAGACCTGAGTCCACCAGGAAGCCCAGCAGCTCCCTCCCATTCCCAGGGGCACTGGCAGAGGGGGCGGGGCCTGGTCTGGTGGCAGAGTCCCTGGGGTACTTAGAGCCCTGCAGGCCTGAGCCTGGGGTGGGAAGCCAGCACCTCGCCCTCCCCAGCTGGCTGCTCCTGCAGGCTCAGCACCATGTCCCCAGCCCCGGTGAGCTTACACAGGGCTGGGGGAATTTAAGCCCCTCTCTCTGCCATTTGGCCCCAGTCCTTCTGGTGGCACAGTTAATTACCTACTGCCCCATGTGTTAATAAGTGTACTCTCTCACTGTTGGCCCCTGAGTGAGTTTCCTGACAATCCCTGTGGGGCACACTCATTAGAAAGTGTCCCGGAAGGAAGCGAATGGCACCCTCCAGCTGGGCTATTAGAGGAGTGTGGCAGGGGGCTTTTGACAGAGGAGCAGACCAGGCAAGGGAAGCAACAGAAGGTGGCGTGGCGCCTCCGCTGGCCCCCGCTGGGCACCTGTGCTGCTGGGGCTGGAGGGGCAGGAGTGCCAGCAGCTTCCAGCACCGGGCAGAGAGGGCTGGGTGGAAGGAGCTGCCTGGAAGGACCTGCGACCTTCTGGGGAGAGGGTAGCTGCTCCCCAGAGAGTAGGGGACACAGACCCAAGCCCACTGTCCCCTGCCTTCCTGGCAGCGCTGCCCACTGACTGAGCATGACAGGAAGCCGGAAGGCAAGGCAGCTCTTTCATACAGTGGGCTTTTGGGTGGAGACAAGGTCTGGAGGGACAGGGAGAGGTCTCCACCACAGCGGGAGCGGGGGGCGGGGCACAGGATGGGCTGTGGGTGAGTAATGGCCGACAAACACAGAGACTGACCACATGCTCGGCTCTTTGTGAGCCCTTCGCTTACAGTCGCTTACTTGACCCTTACAGCGAGTCTCTGAGGCAGGTGCTATCGCTGTCAGCGTTCTTATTTTCCTCGTAGGGAAACTGAAGCCCAGAGAGGGTAGGCCCTTGCTCCAGGTCACCCAGCTTGGACCCGGATCATCGGGCAGGCAGTCCTGGAGGCTAAGGTCTGGGACACTCCCTGCTCTGTCCCCCACTACCATCAGGGCCCCCAGGGGAGCGGCCTGGCTTCTGAAATGGCTCTGCAATGAAACGCACTGGAGGGGCACTTGGCAGGGACCCAAATACCACGCAGGTCTCCTAGTGGGATAGGGTCGCACTCACTGACTTTACTCAGGGGCGAGCCAGGGACAAGTGTCCCGCCAGCACAAATGAAAAGGGCAGTCAGGTTGTCTGCATTGGCTGATGGCCAAGGTCCCTTGAGTGTATTCCAGTCAGCATTTCAGCTCCCTGGGGTCCCAGCGAGAGCCCTGGACCCCCAGCTGTGGAGTCATTCTGTGTCCCTACAGGGTCAGACAGGTGGCTGCTCTCCTAGACGTGAGTCTCAGCCCCATCGTTGACCAGCAGGCCCAGCCACCATGACAAAATGCCACAGACCAGGGGCTCACGTTCCAGACCTTGTGTTTCCCACGGCTTGGAGGCTGGTGCCAGCACCATCAGGTTCTCTCTTCCTGGCTTGACCAGGAAGCTTAAAATAAATAAATAAATAAATAAAACAGACGTTCATATGCATTCCAAATGGATTCTCCTAATAAATTCTTTAAAGAGTTCTCTCAAAACTTGAGCCTGCTGCCCAAGTTTTATCAAACCTCTTTTCCCACATTTTCATCCTGGCTCACGTCTTGCCAGGAAAAGCATGAGCTCCCTCGTCTGATTCTACTCCAGCCCAGCTCCAGAGAATGGAGTCTTCCCTTCCAAACTCAGCACAGAGGACACCTGTCCCCAGGGAGTCCCCAGATCCAGCTGCACACGAGCCTCTGCAGCTGTAAGCCGCCGGCGACCTTCCTCTTGAGTTCTGTTTCTGAGCAGTGTCAGGGTCTCTCTCTGGGCTTCCAGAGCTGCAAGTGTGGAAGATGGGGCACCCCCGCATTTCTCCTTTCTCTGCCCTCCCTGAGTTCCAAGACTGGATGCCGGCTCAACCTGTTTCAGGGTTGTGGCCAGGGCTGTGGAGGGAAAGCTCAGTCCCTGGGCTGGGCATTGCCCTGGCCCGACCACATTGCTGTCCTTATTAGCAGATTGTGGCTTCTAGCCCCAGGGCCTCAGGTGCTGCTGGGCTGCCCTGTGCGAGGGCTACTGGGAGAGCTCAGAGGTCCCTGCTCGCAGGCAGGCAGGCAGTCAAGGCCCGCAGCGCCTGCTCCTTGCATGGACTGCAGCTTCCTTCCGGCACTGGCCTCTGATTTCACTGTGACCCAGGAGAGCTCCAGATCACAGCCTGCGCTGTTCTCGCTCTCCTTCCTTTGCTGATGGAGGGTCTCTGAGTCCCCATTTGATCTGTGCACTGATCACTGAGCTCTATCAGACTTGGGCTGTCAGGGTGGGGTCCCTCACAGAGCTCATGGTCCTGTGGGGAAGACAGAAAGCAAGGAAATAGTTACCATACAGCAAACAGATAACGCAAATAGAGGCAATGCAGCAAACTAGTTACGGAGTGCGATGGGATGCTATGACAAGGCAACGTGTGATGTGGACATTGAAAAAGGAACATAGGTGTTGCCGCCCAGACAACGCACCCCTAGGCAGCTGCTCAGACGGTGCTGCTGTCGGTGTTGACTCCCTCTCTCAACGGTGCGGTGGGGATGTGGACACCCGCCTCACAGGATCACTGTGAGGATGACACGCAAGGAGGTTTTGCCACCCTTAGCACAGTCGGGGCACGCGCCTGGCAGTGGTCGCTCGAGCTGCTGCCTCGTGCAGGGGCCCTGGCCGTGGGCCCAGATGAGACACCGGAGCGTGGGCAGGAAGCCCATCGCCCGTGGCGAGGGTCCACTCTCTCCTCTCCCTTGTTTCCGTGTTCCTTAGGTGTGGGTTTGTGGTTCCCCAACACTTCCTGCCTCCTGGCCTTCGCTTACACGGCTGCTTCTCCCAGCGTAGCCTTCCCTCCGGACTTATCTACGCACCCACTCAACACCCACATGTTGGTTTTCTGCCCCTGAGTTTGTGTCAGGTGCTGGTCAAGGCCCTGAGGATGCCGCTGTGAACAAACAGATCAGGCCTTGGCTCCCAGGTTGCTTGCATTCGAGTTGGGAGAGAAGTAAAGATACATCTAACAAGATAACTTAAATGACGGGACAGGCCGTAAAGGATGAGCCCCGTGGTAATTGGATGGTGTGACTGGTGGAGCCGGGCAGGGACTGGCTGCTTGGGGAAGGGAGATGAGGGATGCGCACACAGCGCAGGAAACAGCCTGGCTAGTGAATGCTGAGCAGGAGCTGAGTGTGGGCCTCTGGGGCGCTGGCTGAATCCACAGGAACAGAGCATGGGCCTGGGGAAGGAGGCAGGAGCCAAGTGAGGCCTCAACTGAAGCAGCCACGGGACAGTCAGCCTAGGAGGTGGCCGCCCCGGCCCGGCATGCTCTCTGCTGCCCTGCTGGATCTTGGACACGATTGTTCTCACCGCTGGGAATAATTTCTGATCGTTCCATCAGAGTGGCCATGGTTAGGTGACATGTTTGCCTCATAATTCCCAAGGGGCGAGAAAGAGGGAGAAATTGGATAGCTAACCCTCCTGTGACCTCCTTGATACAAAGGCTGGTCTGAGGTTGAGCAGCCAAGAAATGATACGTATCTGGGGAGGCGACATCTGACATGAGGCCCAGATGATAAGAAACCAGTGGAGAAATGGAGGGAGAGCGGTGAACAGTCCAACAAAAGGAACAGCAAGTGCAAAGGCCCTGGGGCAGGCATGAGCTTGAGGAGTTCCAGAAACAGAAAGAAGGCTGTGTGGTGAGAGCGAGGGAGGGGCAGCCCAGGAGGAGAGGTGGGCCGGGGAGCTGCCGGGCGCTGCAATGCAGCTGCTGCAGAAAGTCCCCACCCCCAATCTCCCACCTCCTCAAATTCAGAAGAGACTTCTTGGCTCTAAATCCCTCCCCATCTGAGCTGCCCTCTCTCACGAACGCCACGTACCCTCTGTCTGGCCTGGCAGTCACTTATGGGCACTCCGAGAGCCCCTGGAGGGCAGGGGCAGCGTTGTTTTTTCATCCCTGTGTCTCAGGGCCCGCAGCAGTGTGGCCCAGGAAAGGGCTCAGGATCGAGTGACCGACTTAATGAGCCGCCACAGCGGGGGCAGAGCAGGTGAGGGAAGCAGGGCCTGTGCCGCGAAGCACTGACGTCTCCCGCTCTTCCGTGACTCTTGTTCCCACCCAGCGATCGCTCTGAGACTCCACCTTTGTTGGTTTGGGTAGTTCTCAGGCTGTGTCCCTCTTGCCTAGGCTGTGAGCCCCACGTGGGCAGCGAGGCAGTGTGGACCAGTGGTTGGGGGGATGGGCCTGGACTCCGACCAAGGTCCCATCCCCATTTGCTGCTCATTGTGGGCCCATCACATGGGCAAGTGTTGTGGTTTTTTCCTGTCTTCCTGTTGTTGCCCTAGTCCTCAAGTAAGGGGGGGGCGGGGTGATGAGAGAGCCCACCTCACTGGGTTGCTATGAAAGCTGAATGACAAAAATCCCTGTGATATTATTAGGACCGAGCCTGGGTGACCGTCAGTGCTCAATGAACACTAGTGACTTATTTCTCCTGTTTTGTGAGCCACACCATCCCACTCGCCTGGCGTGGATGCCCCCAGTCAGTGCTCAGGAACAACCTGTGGGTTCAGGAGAGAATGGGTAATCCCCCTGCCCCCCATCATATTGTAGCTCTGTGAGGCGGGAAAGCCAGATTCTTGTCCCTGTTTTGCCAAGAAGGAGACAGAGGCTCAGAGTGGGAGAGTAGCCCCCCTGAGGCACACAGCAAGTTGGGGCAGAAGCAGGAGTCACGCTCTAGGCTCTCGACTCCTGGTCAGATCTCTGTACCCATCGTTCAGGGGACGGGTGAGGCCCTGGGGAAACCCGGCTGAGGGGAGTCCTCAGCCAGTCAGCATCGAGGGTCTCTGGGTGTCTCCTCCTCCCAGGTCAATGCTGCAGTTTTAATGCTTATCAAGATGTCCCTTGGGAGCCAGCTGAGTGGTCAGAAGGTGTCTAGCCCTGTCACAGATGGCCTTGGGGACGGGGAGGGGTGCAGGCCCCAGGTCAGGAAGCATGCCACACTGAGACCCAGGTCTCTTGTGCTCTGAGTGCCCACTGTGTGCCCTGCCCCGGCTGTGGCCCCGGCCTCCCCTGAGCGGGTGGGCTTCCGCAATACAGATCTAACTGCGTCTTTCCTCTTCTGCAGCGCGTCTGGGCCCCCTGCCACCCAAGGCCCCTGGGCCTGGCGTTCAAGGCTCCTGTCCTTCCACACACCTTTTTGAAGCTCTCTTCTCTTCCTGTTTCTCGTCCGTCTCCCTTCTCCACGCTGTAAGCACCGAGTCTCGCTCGCTCTGCCTCCGCAGTGCCTTGGGCAGCACTTGCGCTCTTGGGTGCTCGATGCACGCTCCTTGAATGAATGAATGACGGGAAGAGCTGACCCTGGTTACCTCTCCAGGCACACCTCCTGGCAGTGTCCCTACTCTGCCCCCATCCCAGACTTGATGTTCCAACAACCCCAAGCCCCTCACGGCTCCCCTAATCTCCTTTTGTGCCTCTGTGCCTTTGCACATGCTGTGCTCTGCCTGCAATGCCCTTCCTGGGCTCCCTGACTCTCTCCTGTTCGTCCGTCCAGCCTCAGCTCTCTCTGGACCTCTCCTCGCCCTATCTCCAGCTTCAGGTCCCTCCTCCCAGGGTCGCCCAGCCTCTTCCTTGCTGCTTCAGGAACTAATGATATCCTGGACCACGAGCTCCTTCAGGGCACCCCATTGTATTTATCTTCCGAGCCCCAGAACCTCGTCAGGTCCTCCCACACAGCAAACACCTAGAAAGCACTTCTGAAAGGTGAACTAGTTTAATCCTCACACACTCTAAGGGTTAGGGATCCTTCGTGTTTGGGAAATGGGCTCACTGAGCAGCAAAGGTGCTGAGCGATCCCAGGTGTGGAGTCGGGGGGTCCAGAACTTAGGCCATGGAGCCCCACAGACCTCGGCCCTGCCACCTGCCAACCATGACATGGGGTCAGGTCTCCCTTTTCCCATTTGTAAAATGGGGATAATAATCAGATCTCTTTCCCAGGGATGCTGAGGTATTTCAACCAGACCATTCTTATAGAATACCTGAAAAGCAGCCTGGCATGCAGTAGGTGCTCAGTAAACGTCTGCTGCTATTGTTATATTCTTGACTCCGTGCCTTGTGCTGCCTGGACTAAGCTTCGCCACGGAATAGAAAGCAATGGCCCAAAGTCAGATCGTTTTTGACCCTTGGCTGCGAACATAGAGGTCAGTGACATTTGCGATAAGCTCTGCCTATGGCTTTGCTTTAAGGGCTGGCAGATTAGGTGCTCCGACCCGGGCAGGAGGTTGGGGGAAGCATCGCCGCAGGGCGTTCCTCCGTCTGGTCTGGGCACCCCGGCCCCAGCGGCCGGACCTCAGCAAGGAGGCCCCCTGTGCAGTAGCACCCTCGGACCCTCCTCTGTTCCCCAGACCTGAAGGCTCACTGAGCCAAACAAACAGAGGCCTCCTGTGGACTCGGGAAAATCTGCTGGGGATCACCGCTCCGTGGCTGGAGTTCTCACAGACGGGGCTTCCGTGACTTGCCCAGCCTCCCAGTGGCGAAGACTACCGGCTCTCACCACAGGGCTCGTAGACAGACTCCCCAGCCATCCTGCCAGGTGCGTGGCAGCCTTCTGGCAACTGGGGGTCAAGAGCTTGTGAGTGGAAGTGCTGTGGGTCACTTCTGGGCCAAGGCAGCCGAGAGCCAGGGTGCCTCCCGCATGCTCTCGTTCCCCTGCCCTGGTGAGCCTGGGGGCACGTGCGTGGGTGGCGTAGTTACAGGATGCGGCAATGCTGGGAGTGAGGGCGAGTGCCAGAATCACCCGCTGGGATGCTGGGGCGTACTGTCTCTGCGGTGGGGCCTCACCAACTCCCGAAAAGCGGGGGGTTTTCTCTTTTCCACATGAGGAAACACACACGTCTGGACTTGAAGTGACCTGCTGAAGGACATCCAGCGAGGACACGGCAGAGCGTGGAATGTGCTGATGGTGGTTGGACTTGTGTTTTTTAGGACTCATTTCAGGCCAGAGTTCTGGGCTCCTCTGGGGGGCGAGGCAAGCTCAGGGTCTGCAGTTGGGACGAGCTAAGAAAGCACTTCCAGAGGCCTTGGGCAGTGGCCAGGTGGCAGGAGGGATCTGGGCAGGTCCGTGAGACAGTACATGCAAGTGAGAGGCCCAGCCTCAGCCTAGCAAGTGGGGTTCGGGCTGGAAACTCGGGATCCAGGTAAGAAGGAGATTCAGGGAGAATCCGTGGCACCTAGTGGTGAACAGAATGGGTTCACATATGGCCTAATAATGCGCTCAGCCCCTCTCTCTCCTGCACAAAAAAGAGATCACCCCAGAAAGAGGGTGGCAGACACAAGCCAGGGACAGAGGCCTCACTGGAATCCTTGGTCTCGGGCTTCCAGCCTCCAGAGCTGCAAGAAACTGTGTTTCTGTGGTTGAAGTCACCTAGTCTCCGATATTTTGTTGTAGCAGACGAGCTGACTGAGACAACCGCCCCCCCCAACCCCCAGCCCACCCAGCAGAGGGGAGGGACTGGAGTGGGAAGTCCCGTTTACTGAGCTCCTGCTGCTCACTGCAGGCCGACCCACCCATCGGGCACACAGGCTCAGCACCCAGGGCCCACGGGACTTCCAGGAACCCAGAAAAATATTTTAGTGTCTTTTGAAATCATGAAATTAAAAAAATGAAAAAAATTTCACATTAAAAAAAAAAGGAAATTTCTAGGGCACTCACAGTTCTACTATGGTGGGAGGGACCCGCAAAAGCAAAAGTTCCTGCAGCCCACGAAGCCTCACACAGCGCCGTGTGTGCCTGGCCCTGGCTAGGCGCTCTGTGTCGGGGTCAGCAGACCAGGGCCTGCGGGCCAAATTGGCGTGCTGCCCGTTTTGGTAAACCCGCGCTGTCTATGCCCCTTGTGCACTCCGAAGGCGGTTGAGAAGATGTGCCAGAGACCTCATGGCCCACGAAGCAAAAACACTCATTATCTGGCCCTGTGCCGAAAAAAGTTGCCGACTTCCGCTGCCTGGCCATCCGCTGAGCTAATCCATGCCCCACGAGATAGGATTTTGTCCTCTGCGTGTGGCTAAGTGACTTGCTCAGGGTCCCCTAGGTTTCCAGCGAGCACCCTGTGACTTCCCAGAGAGTCGACGTTCTCTCCACTGCCGCCGCCAGCCAGCCGGGGTTTGGATGGGCTGCCTCCCGCTGCCCCCGCTACATGTATCACGTGAATTGGCCACATTTAAGCAAAACTTGTTACCCTGGTTAGTTCAATTCAACTAGTGTTTTCTGTGCCAAGCTTTCCCTGGGCTCTGTGGCATCGGTATAAAGATGCACACGGCTCAGTCCGTGGGGGTGGCTGGGCAGGAGCGCGACTGAGTTACAGTGACCCTGGGCACGCGAGGTCCACTCTCCGAGCCTCAGTTTGGTCAGCCGTCATTAAGAATGGGGCCCTGGACGCAGCAGATCTGACTCTGAATCCTGTCCAGCAGCGAAAGCTCTTTGCCAAGGTCCTTGTCTATGAACTTGAGAATGTAACAGTTCCTCCCTCCTAGGGTTGTTGTGAGAAGCCAGAAAGTTAAACATGTAAATGCCACAGGACGGTGCCTGGCGCAGAGTGAAAGCTTAAGGGTTGCCCGCTGTCATTGCTGCCGCCGTCACTGTTACACGCCAGGACCACTTGATGACTGAGTTTGGTGAGACAGCCTCACACCGGGGCTACGGGGGACTTGGAATCGGTCCCAGTGGTTTCCGGCTTGCCACATGACCTTGGGCATGTCGCTTTCTCTTTCCAACTTCAGTGTACCCAGCATTAATTTTCCCTTTTTCTGGAGCTTTCTTCCTGCTTCCTCCTTTCCAGGCATTGTTTCCTTGAAGGCCTGCCCAGGGAGGTGCCTGCCCTGGCTTCGCTGCCCAAGTGGCTAGTACCACCCTTGTCTGCCTGCCAGCGGCTCAGATAGCGAGGTCCTGGGAAAGGTCAGAATCCAGGGGCAGAGCCTACTGGCCTGGAAAGGTAAGAAAGGAAATGAGAAAAACCTTTCGTTGCCCAAGGTGTGTCCGTTCGCTGAGAGTATCGAGACAGGCCCGAGAGGGGAAGGCAGAGCCCTGGGGATGAACTCTTTCCCTGATGCAGATGGGGGTGCAGAAGGACAAGTGTGTCCTGTCTCACAGGTGCGCCGCACTCCAGGGCTCACAGAGCACATCAGCGGTCTGTGCAACAGCACGAGAGAGGCTCCTTCGTCTGCACGCATCCGAGTCCCATCAAATGGGGACAGGAGTTTGCAGCCAGGAAAGTTAGGAGTTTATTACTTAAGCCGGTGCCCAAAGACTTGGCTCCCCGGTGGCCCCTAGGGACACATTTTCTACACAGGAAAAACGATCAGTCGTGGTGGCTAAGGGAGCTGGGGCCGTGGGCCCTATGGACTGGCTGGGGCCAGGGTAGCTGATCCTTGTCCCGGGTCCTGACGTCAGCCGTGGCACTGTTCTGTCTGGGTGGTGAGGGTGTGGTCCGGAGGGTGGGGTCTTTGGCTTTCGTGGGCCTGGGGCTGAAACACAGCTGAACTCAAGATGTTATCTGTAGCCGGATGGAAACTCTGTCTCTGTGGTCAACAGACCTGAGACTTTTCTCCTTGGACTGTTAGATGCTGACCAGGATCCAATGTCCTGAGGGCTTAGTGATTAAGGAAGTGGAGTGCAAGGCAGAAGGAGGTAGGGGAGGCAGGGTGCGGGGTGAGGCTATTTTGAATCGAAAGGAAAGAAAGGAGAAAAGGTCTTGTTAAAGAAATGCAGTTTCTGCACAATGACATCTAGACATTTCCTTCTCAAAACCCTCCAAGGACCCTCCTCCGCAGTTGGAACAGAATCCCAGCCCTGCTCCCTGGCGTCTGTCCCTCGGCGCAGCCTCCACTCTGCCTTCCCACCATCCCTTCCAGCCCATGCCTCACTCACCACCCTCCTGCCACTCTGGCCTCCTGTCTGTTCTCCTCAAAAGTCAAGTTCATTCCCACCACCTTTGCTGTTATTTCTGGCTGGAATGTTCTCCACTGTTCTTATAAAGCTGGCTCTTGGTCATCCTCTAGATTCTCATTTGGAAAGTCACCTTTTTTGGGAAGCTGCCCTTTTGGGGACCCCAACCTTGTCCTTTGGGGCACTTTTATTCTGTGTGTCTCCTCTGTGTTTCTGTGTTTATCATCTATGAGATCCACAGGGCCAGAGACCCGTCTGTGGCCACGGCTGCACCCGCAGGGCCAGGGCAGTGCCCAGAGTGCAGGGGTTTCTCGGCGATACGGGCCGAAGGCCTGAGTGAGTGGCGCTCACAGACACTGAGACCAGGACCTTTTGTTTTGTGTGAAGAGAGGCCGAAGGCCTGGGAGGAAAGACGGTGCAGAGAACTTTGTGTATGTGTGCGCGTCTGTGCGTGCCTGTGTGTGTGTGCGCCCAGAGCGTCAAGCAGAGTCGAGACCGGAGACCTGCAGGCTCCTAACTCACAGGAGATTCGAGTGGGAAGACGGAATTTAGAGGGGCCATGCAGACTGTCATGAGAGGAAAGAGGCAGGAAAAGGAGTCGGTAACCCAGCATTTAAGGGTCAATGTGGCCAGTGAGAGGTTCCGTGGGCAGGAACCGCCCTCCGTCGCCCGAAGCTGTCAGCAACGGTTCTGCCGTATGCAGAGCCCGGGGTGCATGGTAACTGGAGGGGGAGAGGTTGTCGGCGGGCGCACCAGGGAGGCCTGGGCAGCAAAGATAACTTAGAGGGTAAGAACTCAGAGGAAGTGAGAGATAAGAGCAGAGGCCGACTGGGAGAACTGTGGATATCTAGAATGGAATGTGAGCTGTTTTTATTTAAATATCCAAGAATAGGTCTGTGCCCACAGGCCGGAGGCCTGAGAGTCTCCAGAGGCTGCCATCTGACTTTATTTGGGCGTTTATTAGGGATCATTTCAGACTCTGAGGGGACCCTTTACATCTTGGGCTAACCACTGACCTGTGTGGGGACAGAGTGACATCCTCGCTGCGTCGGGAGGGACAGTCTCGGGCTGGCAGAGCCTCAGGACGCTCCCCAAAGCCGGAGACCGTCATACAGAAAGGTCTGAAGTTAGCCCGACAACTTTGGGGTGTAAGGCCTCTCAGTCTGAGGATGGGCGTTGCAGAGAGTCAGGCTCTTGCTGCACCGAGAGATCTTTCCAGAGCCTTCCAGCCAAGCAAAGCCCTGAGGCAGGGCGGGTCCGGGGGCCTCACCTCCACTGCGTGTTAGAACACAGCATGCTGGGCTGTGAAGGTGGCACACCTGTCCAAGGCCGTGCAAGGGCCAAAGCCTTCATCTCTGCCTTGAGGCCCCTGAAAATCTCTGCAGAAGACACGACCTTTGAGCTGGGCCTCGAAGGAGGAAGAGGAGCTCTTCGGCTGGCAGAGGCGAGGGTGGGATTCTTAGGCAGAAGGCAGTGTATGAGGTAGGATTTAGAGAAGGAGGACACAGAATTTTACTGGTTACATGAAGTTTTTCATCTCTTTTCTCCTGTGTTTCTATTTCTTCTTAAAAATGAGAAATGTATTCAAATTTATGCTAATTGCACACCCTGTACTCAGAATAGAAAAAGTCGTAGGCAGAGGCTGCAGAATTGCCACTCCTGCAGGAGCTTCTTGCTGTGAGAGATGAGCCTGGCTTCCATTCAGGGTGCCCAGGCCCTGGTTCCTTATGCCGCTCCCGGGAGGGCCACACGCTCCAAACACGCCGCAGACCGTGCTGTCACGCAGGCCGTGGTTCAGGGCCTGACCCTGGCACTTGGGGGTTGCATGGCCTTTGGGAAGCCATTTTCCATCTCTCAGCTTTAGTTTCCAAAATCTAAAACAGGGTTAGAGATTTGTCTCCCTGTCGCTTTGTCTCCTCTGGGGCTGAGCACTGGAACTGTCTCCCTGGTTGTTTGCCACCTGGCCCCCCACGACATCATCTTACTTCTTCTAGAAGCTGCCTGGCCAGCTGGCCCAAAGCACAAGGTCACTTTGATCCCTCTTTCACTCAGTTGCTAAAAAGTCCTTTAAAGAAGAAAGAACAAGCAAGCACACCCATCTTCCCTCCTCCGTGCTTAAATTAGCTTCCTCATGACTTCTCACCCAAGGTCAACAGCCCTGGCTTCATCAGCAGGGGATTCCCTTGAGCCCTGGCTTCAGGGCGGTGCCCGGAAAGGAGCTGCCGCCCTTTCACCCATGCTGAGCAGGGTGAGCCATCCCTTCTTTGGATCTGGCAAGTTCTGAATTGTCCAGAACCAGTGTGGGAATCCTGGCTCGCCTTTGACACCTCAGGCAAGGCCACTAACCTCTCTGAGCCTCAGTGTCCAAATCATTTGAATGGGATGACAGCAGCGACCTCACAGAGTCGTGATGAGAAAGACATTAAATAAGATCGTAAATACAAAGTAGCCGGTTGTGACAGCTATGTATTTGGTCCTTGTCCCTGGTGTTTCCTGGCACATCGCTCCTAAAACCCTTGGAATCTCTGGGACTGTCTTTTGTTTGCTAATGAGATAACTGGCAGCTGGGGGTCCCTAACTAGCTTCAGAATCGGGGCTGGTTGCTAGAAAGACCAAGCCATCTTTAGAGAGCTGGAACTTTCAGTCATACCCCCAGCCTCTGGTAGAGCTGAGGGGCAGGAGACGGGTTAATCACTATTGGCCAATGATTTTATGCCTGAGGAACAAAATCTCCATGGGAACTCCCCGACAGTGGGGTTCAGAGAACTTCTGGGTTGGTGAATATGTGGAGGTACTGGGAGGGTGGTGCATCTGGAGGGGGCACGGAAGCTCTGTACCCCCCACCCCCCACACACCTTGCCCTGTACCTCTTCCATCTGTCTGTGTGTGAGGTGTAGCCTTTATAATAAACTGGGAGTATTAATAGTAAGTAAAACACTTCCCTGGATTCTGTGAGTCATTCTTACAAATTATCGAACCTGAGGAGGAGGTTGTGGGCGACCCTGAATTTATAGCTGATTAGTTGGTCAGTGGTATAGGTGGCAACCTGGGACTTGCAACTGGTGTTTAAAGTGGGGACAGTCTTTGGGACAGCCTTTGACCCCCAGGGGTCTGTGCTCACTGCGAGCAGTCGCCGTCAGCATGTAACTGAATCACAGGACCCCCGGAGAGTTGGCCTTAGCACTGTTATTGGCATTGGAAAACAAGTTTGCAGATACAGAGTGAGCGCTCAGCACACTTCTCACTTTCAAACCGTGTTTCCTTCTGAGATGTTTGTCAATCAAAAACAGTGACCTGGTTCTGTGCATGCCTCAGGCTCGTGAAGAACTTCCACTTGCGGTATAACCTCATTTCCTTCTCTCAGCATCCCTGTTTGCTTGGCCTGGGGCTTCAAGAGGAGTGGCAGAGCTGGGGCTTCAGCCCGCCCCTCCGATACCAAATTTCAGGCTTTCCCCCACCGTTGCTCCAGTGGGCAGCCCACGGCGAGGCCAGGACCCTGGGCCTCTTCTGGGCTCTGGGAACCATGGCCTGGCCAGGCAGGGTGAGCAGAGAGGCGAGAAGAAGTACATTTTCTGAAAATGTAACAACAATAATGAAATGAACTGACACTCAATTTGCTTTTTTCTCTGATCACCATGTGCCTGCTATTCTAAACAATCTTGGTAATAAAAGATTCCTCCCAGAAAAAATCTTTAAGTTCTGAACAATTACTGTGATTATTGCAGAGAGTTTTAATAACATATGTCAGCTTCCAGTCAGCACATTTTTATTGCTTATTCTTTAAAAAATATTGCTCTACAGGGACTGGATTCTGAGAACTCTCTGTTGTACTTTTGACTCAGCTATAAGCTCTTGTTTGAGAGTAAGTTCCTAACGGTCTGGAACCATTCAAGTTCACTCGGGAGAAGGTTCATGATGCTGTGCACACGTGTGTTTGAACAGCAGGTTTGAATTAAATGAAAGCACAGTCATTGCAAAGGCGAAGAAGCCACACTTGCATTTCCTCACTGTCATTCTACGTGACTACTTGGAATTTCTTTCTGTGTTTAAAACAGTGAAACAAGCCCGGCTGGTGTAGCTCAGTGGATTGAGCACGGGCTGGGAACCAGAGGGTCCCGGTTCGATTCCCAGTCGGGGCACATGCCTGGGTTGCAGGCCAGGTCCCCAGTGAGGGCCATGTGAGAGGCAACCATACATTGCTCTTTCTTCCTCTCTTCTCCTCTCTCTAAAAATAAATAAATAAAATCTTAAAAAAATAAAAAATAAAATGTACTAGTTATAAAAAATAAATAAATAAATAAATAAATAAATAAATAAATAAAACAGTGAAACAAAGTTCAAACTCTGAGGTGTAATATTTTTGTGTGATAGTGCAAATTCTTGTTTATACATGAAAAATAACTATTTCACTTTAGATCATTACTTTATTTTAGATTATTGTTATAATTTAATACCCACATCGTATAGCAGAGAGGATGCTAGAAAAATGATCCACTCTGGGCATCAAATATGGGTAGGTGCACCCCTGCCGGGGACCCTGCCAGACTGAGCCAGGTCCCTGGGGAGCTGGAGTGGCTTCTGCCCCCCCTCACTCAGATCAGGGCTGTCCAAGGGTCTCGGGGACGGAACCCGTGTGGTGTGGTCACATGGAGGGGACAGCAGCTAGGATGGCAGATGAAACACTTGTTTGGGAGCAGAAAGGGCAGGTTTAAATGCCCAGTAGCTGTGTGACCTTGAGTAAGTCGCCACACCTGTCTGAGCCTCAGTGTTGTCCTCTGTAAAACAGAGATGATCGGGTACCTACCTGCTGGTTAGATGGGAGGGTTCAATGGGACGGGGTGGCAGACTCCGCCCTTGGTACTCAGGGACTGGCAGCCACGTCAAGGATATCATTTCTGGATGCTGAGGGCTGGCAGGGAAGGAAAGGGCAGAAAGCAGAGTCTCCTCACTATTCCGTCCGCCCTGGCCTCGCCTGCTCCACTCCATCCCCCCTCGGAGCGACAGGCTCCCGGTGTCGAACAGGCAAGGAGGGGAGTTCGAGATGGGTCACACGGAACTGCCCGTTCAGGGAGGACAGATCCGGACACCAGTCCCCCCGCCGTCCTCTGGGGAGGCTTGGTGGCTGCAAGGACCCAGAGAGTTCTTACAATGTGCTCCCTGCCTCATGACTTTCATGCACTGTGGGGTCTCCCAATGGCCGAGGCAGGAGGGGTGGCTTGCTTGGTGCTTCCCACACTTCCCAGTGTTTGGAGCACCACTGTGAGGTATTTGCCATGTCCTGCCAATGTGACCAGGGGTTGTTAAGAGCACAGAAGCTAAATCCAGGCTGCCTAGGTTAAAACCCTCCCTCTGCCTTCTACTGTGCGACTGTAGGCACATTCCTCAGCCCCTCTGTACCTCTCTGTGTCCATCTGTAAAATGGGTGTAATGGTGGCACATTGCTTATAGGATTGTAATAAGGCTTTAATGAATTGATCCTCAAACAGGGACTAAGCATGATACATATTGTTTAATTAATATTTTCTTGAGATGGACTCACTTTAAATAAAATTTTAAAAAATAATTCTTCATAACAGCACAGATTGGATGTGCTAGTTATACATTTTTCAAATTCCGTTTTGAATAAATGCATGAATATTAAAATGAAGACCTCTTGGGAGGGTGGATAAATCTAGTCCCTTCCTGGCCTGGGGCAGAGAAGGCCCTCCTGGGTAGTTCTCAGGAACTGATTTGACAGTTAAGGAAACCAGGCTTATCTAAGGCCCTGCTGGAATCCCCCTCCAGGGCCCCCTGGGGCGAGGGAAACCTCTAGATTCATCACCATGGCTTCCAGGCATTGCAGCAGCAAGGCTGTGATTTCTTTCTGTGGTAATCATAAATTTTGGAGCTGTCTTGTCTCACACCCGCCCCTAGTGGGGGAGGCTGTGGAAATCACAAGCCTCGGGCAGATAATTGAAATTTAAAGTGAGGGAGGAGGAGCCAGGAGGCGGGCTTGCATCTGCCGTGATGTTCTGGAAGAGAGGGCCGCGTGGGGGTTGCTGGGGATTAGGCCTGAGGCCGAGGGGGCACAGCAGCCCCTGACCTGCTCTTCGGCCCTCCGCCCTCTGCTCTGTTCTTCAGGCTGCAGCCTGGTCTCGCCCCCTTTTCAAAGAAAATAAGACTCTGCCTGTCCTGTGAAAGCCCCTCAGTGGTGCCCGCTGCCCGCTCCAGTCGTTCTGAAAGTGAGGTTTCCAGGCCAGCTGCAGTGGCAGCAGCACAGGAACTTCTTAGAAAAGCAGATTCCTGAACCCACCCTTGACCTGCTGACTCGGAGACTGGGCAGTGGGGGTGGGGGGTGAGGGGGGGTTGGGAAGAAACCTTCCTCTACAGCTGTCTAATAATGAAACCTACATGAAACAGATGAGATTAACAAGAGACAATGACCAGACTTAATGACTTCCGCATGTATGGGAGCCCCACGCACGTGAGTGAGTCAGAGGCCCCACGTACACGAGGGGTTCAGAGACCGAAAGGGAAAAGGGGGTGCGTGTGGCGTGGAGAGCCGAGGATGAGGTCAGGCGCCTTGGGGGCGCAGAGGGGGTGAGGTCACCGCAGGTGGTGGTGAGAGCAGAGGTTCCGTGATGAGACGTTTGCCCCGCCCTGCAGACAGGTTCCAGAAGGTTATCTCCGGCGGTAAGTCTTAGTATGGGCAAGGCCGTAAGTCCTATCAGGGAGCCCTCAGGGCCTCGATGGCCTTCAGCTCAAAATGATTCACACGTCCAAGTGTCACCTGCTGGGGAGGCCTGAGCTGAGCCCCAGTAATGCTCAAAACTCTGTACTGAACAAGCCCCCAGGGGTCCTGATGCTCACTATACGTGAGAACCGCTGGTCTGGGTGAGACCGGCCTCATCATGGGGCTCCAGGGCTGCACAGTGGCGGTGCCTGAGCCCTGGACCCCACCCAGCCTCAGAGGCAGCTGCCGCCCTGGTGCTGACCCTGTGTCCTTGGACACGTCCCTCTTCCTCACGGCCTTGCCCCTCTGCCTTTGCGGTTATGCACGGGATTCTTGAGACTCGAAATGGCACGGCCATGTGAGGTGGCCAGCTCAGCGCCTGACTCCCAACAATGTAATGAGCAGCTGCTCTGTGCCAGGCACTGTTTTAGGTATTGGGGTAAATCGATGAACAAAACATACAGATCCCCACCCGGGAATGCAGAGCACAGGCAACAGAACACAGGAAGTCAGCACGTTACACAGAACTGTAGAACACGAGGGTGAGTGGTGGGGGGGGCTGAACCATACACAGTAGTCATGGAGCCATCTGGTCGAGGACTCGAAGGAGGTGAGACATTAGCCAGCAGATGTTGGGAAGGGTGTCCCTGACAGGCAGACCCAGGTCCTGGAAGAGGCCCTTGGATGGGGCATGCGTGGTTTGATGGGGCATGCGTGGTTTGCTGGGGCAATGCCAGGCAGCTGGGGACTGGAGCGGAGTCGGGGGGACGCATGGCAGAGAGGTCAGGAGGGGCACTGGGCTGGCTGGCCCTCGTAGGGCTGGCAAACCCAGACTTAGAAAGAAGGCTCTCCTCTGGGTGCCGTGGGAGCCGCTGGGAGTTCTTAAGTAGAAAAATGACATAGATTAGACTCGTGTTGGAGTGGTCTGCCGAGGCATGCTACGTTGGAAGGGCTGTATAGGGGCCAGGGGCCTGGGTAGCTGGGTGGGTAGCCTTGCTGTACCTCCAAGTCAGAGAAGATGGCAACTTGAACCAGGGAGCAGAAGTCCTGGGATCCTTGACTGATTTCGGGAGAAGCCATGGGATTTTCTGACAGATGGAAGTGGGGTGTGAAAGGCAGTGGGAAGCCAGGGATGGCTCCAAGGTTCAGTCTGGGCTGGTGGGAGGAGTGGCCGCACCGGGGACAGGGAAGGCCAGGATGGGACAACGTTTGGAGGGACAGTCTGAGTTAAGTGGAGACAGATTGAGTTTTTCTGTTAGGTGATTGAGGGGAGGTGCTGAGTAGGGCTTAGAAACAGGAGGCTGGAAGTCAGCAAAATGCTCTGAATGTGAACTTGGGAGTCGAAAGACACAGGTGACATCTGAAGCCCTGAGTCGGACTGAGAGCTCACAGGAGGGAGTGCTGAGTGAGAAGAAGCTGACCAAGGACTTAAGGGGAGGAAAGAGATCTTCAGAGCAGAAGAGGCTGAGAGGAGAGCGGGGGTGGGAGGACCAGGAGAGTGGGGCGTGAAGCCAGTTTCCAGGAGCCAGGCTCACACGCCCTGAGTAACAGGCCAAGGGTCCTGCCAGAGAAGCGTGGACCACTAGCCTGGGATCTGATGTGTGGAGTCGTCGTGACTTTGGCAGACCAGCTTTGGTGCAGGGCCGGGCGAGCAAAAGCCTGCTGAAGTGGTGTGCAGTGAACAGGAGAATCAGATACCATAGCATAGGCAGCAGGAGCTTCCCTGCAAAAGGGAACAGAGGCACAGAGAGGAGCCTGGAGGTGGGGTGCGGTGGGGGAGTGAGATCCAAGAGCAGAACCACTAGTGCTGTGTTTGAACAGCAAACAAACCAGGACTCAGCAGGGAATGTGGTTGGGGGGCAGGGGCGGGAGTGCGTGTGAGGGTGGGCGGGGCTTCTCAGTCTCCACTCCCATATCAGCGACCTAAGTCAGGTCTCTGCAAACACAGCAAGGTCAGGAGGGTACCACCACTAGTCTGGAACCTTCTCTGCCTGGCAAACTCCTGCTCCTTCAGAGCCCAGATCAGTTGGGAAAGCTCCTCTGGGTATTTTTTTTTAAGATTTTATTTATTTATTTTTAGAGAGAGGGGAAGGGAGGGAAGAAGAGAGGAGAGAGGGAGAGAAACATTAATGTGTGGTTTCCTCTCACATGGCCCCCACTGGGGAGCTGGCCTGCAACCCAGGCATGTGCCCTGACTGGGAATTGAACCAGCGATCTCTTGGTTTGCAGCCCACACTCAATCTGCTGAGCTACACCAGCCAGGGCTCCTCTAGGTATTTTCGAGGCAGGACAGCCAAAAGCAATTGTGTGGATGTTGGGGGCCGGTGTGGTGGGAGGACAGGAGACACTTCATCCTTCAGTAACCGGGGTGCTCAAAGGGTGCTGAAGAATTGTCGGGTTGAAACATAGGGTCTGGCAGACCCTTTGGGGTTGCCTGCTTCTCTAGGGGTCTGTGCCCTTTGTGGCCTTCACTGAGCTATTTTACAACCTGTACCTTATAGAAACCTGACTTGACAGTAAAGCAAAGGATTCTTGTCCATCGTGATGCAAATGAGTTTTGCCTTGGAAATCTAATTGATTTCTGGGGCGGGAAGGCCAGCTTTGCATCTACTAACAGATTCACTGCAGCATTCCTAATTCCCTGCCTGTTCAAGAGTCTGTTCCTCGGATTCTCCTTGATCCTGTTTTATTATCTTCCTCATTCCCTCATCATTAATGAGCTAAATCTTATCTTTGACACGAGTGCGTTCTATATTTGTATGCCAGTCATTATTTTACCTGTTTGTTTTTTTTTTATAAAGGGGCTCTTTAACAATTGAGAATGGTGGCTAGTGTAGTCTGTGATGAAGGAATGGGGGTGAGCCTGGATGGAGAGGAGACAGAATGTTTGCAAAGGATAAAATCCCGTCCAAGTCAGTCCAGCTAAAGGGAGTTTTGCTGGAAAGCTCCAGGGCCCTCTGTGGAACCCCAGGACAGGTAGAATGCCAGCCCTCATCTAACCTGGGAAGGGGTCAGGGATTACGCAGACATTTCTTTCTCTCTTATAGAAGTACAGAAGCTGGAAGCTCAGGGCTGGAGTGACAGCTTCTCAGTGTGATGAAGGACTCAGACTCCTGCTTTTCTGCTCTAACTTTCTCAGCATGCTTCCATCCTCGACATCACCTCAGTGTCTAAGATGATTGCTAAAGCTCCAGCCATCGCTTCTGTATTCTAAGCACAAGGAAGGAGAAAGGGAAGATGAACTTCTTCCTTTTAAGAAAACCTCCAGGGAGTCCCACACTGCATTTCTGTTGCCCACACAATACCTGAGTTGGCCAGAAGCTAGTCACGTGGCCACCCCTACATGCAGAGGATGCTGGGAAATCAGGCAGGTGGCAGCAAAATTAGAAGCTCAGACTGTGGTTAGAATCCAGCCTGCAGATATGTTTTGATTGGCCTCGACAATTTTGATTTTTTAAAAAAACATGATCATGTAAGAGTTGACATTTAAAAAAAATCCAGACTTCTTGCTTCTCTTAAAATCTCAGAAGTTTTGACAATCCTCCCATTCCACTTGGGACCTTACAGCTAGAGCAGAAACGCTGCCCCTTTACACGGGGACTTGCTCTCCGTGTGGCCTGCCCCTCAGGTTGTTTACAGGGCCCGTGACGTGAACTCCTTTTAAAGGCAGGCTCTGGTGGGCAGAGCTCGCTTGTTCACAGAAGAACGGTCCTGGGAACGGTGTCCGCTCCGGGTCCTACAGGGCTGGCCACTGGCGGAGGGGGCAGGGGGCCCAGGGGCAGCCCTCCAGATCGGGCTGTGGCTCAGGCATGCACCCCCAACCTGTTACAGACAACAGCTCATCTGCCCTGGCACCTTGGGGACTCTTGCAAGATAGGACCAGCTGCCAGAGCCTTGAGCTGCCCTTCGCTGAGCACCAACTGGGTGCTGTATCTGTCGGACCCCGAAACCCATGTCACCGGAGTTTCTCAGTGTGGCTCAGAGGCCTCCTGCATCAGCTCCCCTGGGGGAACCTGTGTAAAGTGTCAACTCCTTGGCTGTGTTCCAGAGCTGAGAATCAAACTCTGTAGGCTTGGGGCCAAGGACTCTGCATTCAGCAGACGGCCCCAGGGTTTTGACACTGCAGTTTGGAAGTGACCGCAGTCAGAAGTGTGGGCTGGGGGTCTGGCCCCCTGGCTGTGCAGGGGAGGCAGGCAGGGCTCCGAGGAAGTAGAAGCTCTTCGTTCAGGGGCAGCCAGGGGCACCTCCTGCCCACGGGGCTAACCCTGGGCTGCGGGGAGGGCTCCTCCTTAACCATCCTCTAGGTGGGAGAGGCAGGCAGGGAGAAGAGAAGGTGCCACGCCAGCTGCCGCCCCTCGTCCAGCCCGGCCCGGCTGCTTTTGTCCTTGAGGCTCCACTTCCTCCCTTGTGCAGTGATGGACGTGGCTGTTTTCATGTTATCTAAATGCCATCGGTTTCTGTTTTCCCCTTTGCTATCATCACTTCCCCTTTCTGGGGGTGGGGGGCAGAGGGGGCTTCCCCAGTGCAGCACACGTGGCTCCTGTGGACCACCCCACCCCCAGCACCAGCACAGGCCAGTGAGAACAAGAACCAGGACCTCAGCTGAATCGCAGGGAAGAAACACATTCTCCTTCTTGCCTGGGGGCTGTGGGCATGTAGGCTGGTGGTCAGCCTGTCCCCCTCAAGGGCAGTTCTGCCTGGAAAGGAGGCCAGTGTTGGGGAAAGTAGGGGTGACTGAGGAGAGGCCAAGAAAATGTCAGATGACATCCTGGAAGTCCCTGGATCCAGTGGGGCCTCAAAGCCACACCCACTCCCAGAGTCACTGCCTGTGGGTTCCCTTTCTTTGCTAAGTTAACCTGCGCCGGTTTCTTGTCATTGGAGCAGTGACAGAGGCCTGATCCAATGGGCAGCTACCACCTCTGCAGCCTGGGTTTGCTGCTGAGCCCTGTATCCCCTGCTCCCCAATCACTGCTTGGTCACTGGCTCTTGTTTGACTTCTTGTAATCTGTGCTAGATAGCTGCTCTTTTCCCTTTATTATTTCACTCCTCACCCCTCCACCCATGGTGACAGTAGGCAGCTAATGCGTGTTCAGGAAAGGACACGTGGCTCTCGCCAACCCGACTCTTCTCTGATCGGTTGCCTGGACTGCGGGGTTAAGGCATCAGGGGAGATGACGCAGGGCTTGATTGGCAATGTCTGCCGTGTGAGCCAGATTTGGGGCTAGAGGTGACTGAGGCGCCTGTGCTGGAGGGGACTTCACAGAGGACTAGAAGCCTGTGGCCAGAGGACACATTCAACCTCTGCCACTTGCACAGTGATTCTGAGAAAAATCACTTCCCTTTCCCAGGCAGCAGTGACTGAATCTGAAATGAGAGGCAGTTGAACTTGGAGGACACTAGAGCCACACACAGCCTGTGCCATCCTCTCCTGTACTTCCGGCTCTGGTGACAGCAACCTGCTTGTTGTTCCTGAAACACGTTATTTTGCCTCTGTGCCTTCGGGGACGTTTGTCCCCCTGTGAGGCCCCTCCCTGATGCAATCCTCATCACTCCCCTCCTCCTCCTCAGATAGAGGGCTCAGAGACTCCACATGGGTTGTTGTTGCAAAGAGCTCAGCCTGTGACCTGCTACAGAGGACATGTTCAGAGAGAGAGAGAGAGAAGAGAGAGAGAGAGTGTGAGCGCGCGCGCGCGCGGGCCCTGGGGTCCCTGATCTGCCCTCCCCTCCCAGGGCTACACACCAACTCTCCAGAGGCAATCAGAGGCACCGTTTGCATGCTAAAGCCTGTTTTCCTCTGAACTTCCTGCAAATTGGACTGAATGTGCTAAATGCATAATGAATCTGCTACTTGCAGTACTTATTGATTTCCTCTTTGATTACATGTAATTTGCTGGACTGATTGGGCTCTGTGAGTTGGAAGGCATTGGGGAGAGATCTCTAATTTGTCACTCAAGTCACCCTAGACTTTAAGTGAATGCAGAACGATGCATTAAAAAAGTTTCAGGGTCACAGTCCAGATTATCTTCGGCTGATGGATCCACGTTTGATGCAGCCAATTTTTTACTGAGTTCCAATCACCATGCCAGGGCCCTGTGTGAGCTGCTGGGGTTTCACGGATGAATAGGAGTGTATTCCTGACCTTGCTGTGCTCAGTGTAATGGGGGGAGGTGGACGGACAGGCCCACGGTGCTTACAATTCAGGGAGTGGGAACATGGAGAGGAGCGTGTAATTCATTTTGAAGGTCAGAGAAATCTTCAGAGGGAATTTGGCCTTTGAGCTGGTCATGAAAGATGAGTGGGAGCGTCCAGGCTGGCCAGGTCTGCCCAGCTCGCCGCTCCCTTCTTTGACAGCGGTACCCAGGCTTTATTTGAGAACACCCCTCCCCTATCCCTCATCTCACAAGAAAGTCCTGGTGGAACCAGGTGTGCCCCCACCCCCACTCCACAGCCAAGATGTGGGTCCTCCAGGTGGCCCTTGAATTTCGTCTGTGAGAGTCAGCCCTACCTGGGTTCTCTCTTTCTCAAATCTCAGCCTCTGAGCTGCTCTGGTTTCTGTTGCCCAGAATCAAAAGTCCCTAAGAGACATATTAGGTGTGAATGGCCTTCCTCTCTTCTGCACCTGCAGAATGATTGTTCCTTCCTCTCTGGTAAGACCGTGATCCCATGACCTGTCCTCTGCCAGGGCCATGTGCCCGTGACCCCACATCTATCTCTCCATTCCTGAGTTCTCCACTCAGCTCAGAACTTGCAATCCAACTGCTCACTGACATGGCCACTCAGATGCTTAATATACATCCGAAACAGGTACCTCAAGTCCCACACCCCCACCCTGCCCCCAACATCAACCTCTTCCTCCCCATCCCCGTCAATGGCATCACCAGGCGCCCCTGAGCTCAGGCGTGTTGTCATCTGTCTACTTGGTTCTCTCTCTATCCGTCCAACCCCATCCGCCTGCCAGTCCCGTTGGTCCTCCTCCCCCTGGCCTCAGTTCTGATTTGAACACATCCTTTCCATATTGACTTCATCAACTTAGATTAAGGCATCTCTCACCGGGATCCTATAATGGCTCCTTAAATCCAGCCTTAGACCCCAAAACCCGATATGCCCGTCTGCTTGAAACCCTTCCAAGGGCCCTACTGCACTGAGATACAATTCAAAGTTCCCACTGTGGTCCACTCCATTAGGCCCCACCCCACCTCCTTGTCCTTACCTCCTGCTCTTCTTCCCTCTGGTCCAACCCTCAGCTGGACTGGCCGTCTGGTTTTGAAACCCACGGAGCCCCTCAGGGCCTTTGCATGGGTGGGTCCTTCTGCATTAGGTGTGCTCCTCCCCCACCTTTACCTGGCTGCTCCCTCTCAGCGTTCTGGATCAGGGTGTCAGTGCGAAGGTCATCTCCAGGTGAAGCTCACCTGGATCACGCCAGGTACCTCTCCCCCACCTCTCCTGCCCCCATCCAGGCAACTCTCTCACATTATCCAGTCTTTTTTCTTATGACATATATTGCTATCAGATATCGTCAGGTTCGTTTCTTCACTTGCTTGGTGTCTGAATTTCCTGGTAGAATGGGGGCTCCAGCAGAGCCGGCTCTTGTTTGTTTCTCCTATACTGTATCGCTGCCCCCAGCACACAGTGTGTGCTCCAATATTTCTGTCATGCAAACAAGTGAGGGAATGAACAGACGAATCAACAGCACGTACCTCAGTGTTTTGCATTTGCCAGATTATTTTATGCAACCATCTGTCCTATAGACTGAGTTCCTGCAGGACATGTACCAGGTCCGTTTTCAGTTGCAGTGTCCCCAGCACCCAGCTGATAGCTGGCACACAGTAGTGTTCAATGGGTACGTGTTAAGAAGAATGCAGAAGTAAATGGCATTCGTGGCAGGGGGGACAAACAGTAGGGAAAAGCATGGAGGCTTGATTTGTGTTAAGCAGAGTCACATACCCCTTATGGCACACACACGCAGTATTTCTGGGAATGGGCGAGCCAGCAGCGTTCCATCTGATGACATCTTTGCAACGAATTCTCCCTTCTTACCCAAAGCAGCACAATAGCCATAATGTCCAAGGATCAGTCCATAGGAAAAAAGGGCGGAAGTCAGGAATTTCCATGAAGGGAGAAGTGGTGGGAGTGGAAGTGGAGGCTTTAATACATGTCCAGGCTTCGTCAGATTGCAGGGCTAAAGGGACCTGGCATTCCTCCAGGCCAGAGGTCCTCAAACAGCAGCGAGGCTGAGCATCACCCAGAGGTTGCGATAAAGGGGAGGGCCCAGGGGCTCATCCCCAGGGATCCTGATTCTGCAGGTCTGGGCTGAAGCTTAGATCTGTGAATCCGTGTTTTGAAAACTAGCCCCTGGTGATTCTGACACAGGTGGTCATTCACCCCCAAGTCAGAGAGTCCCTGAGCTGAGCCAAAGCCTATTGGATGCCTTGAGTTCTCTCTGTCACATCCCCTCCGAAGGCCTGTCATCATGACCCTGATATCTCTAGTGATGGGAACTCACTTTGGACATCTAAGACTGAGAAAGTTTTATTACTGCTGCGTGGGGGAGAGAACGCCTTTTGAGGCAGAAAGGACACGTACAGAAGAGCTTCAAGGAGGATATTGCTGGTTTGCCGCTGACGGGAGAGTGAGGCCAGCAGATGGAACATTGCATTACAGGAGGACGTGCAGAGTCTGGAGGCTAAATTGCAGGTTGAAGCCAGATCATGGAGGCCTTCAACGCCAAATGGTGAAGTCTGTACATTATTACCAGACACCAGGGTCTTGCTGAAGATTTTTCAGTGGAGAACATCTTACCTACATCAGCATTGGTGTGGTATGATTACTGTTTGGCCTGGTTTCATCTGGGACCTAGGTTCTTCCCCTCCCCTTCTGTCAGCTCTGCTTCTTCAGTGTTGACTCCATTACCAGGCCTAATGTTACAAGATGGCTGCAGCAGCGCCAGTTCTTCCACCTTCTTGCTCATTTTTCTCCAGCTGTAAAGAGCCATAGTATGTTTCTTAAATTTACAGAAAGGACATAAGGGCATCTCATTGGCTCTAATTGGATCAGGGACCCATCTCTGACCCAATCACCCTCACCAAGGGAATATGACATTTTGATTGGCCAGGCTGAAGTCACATATCTGTAGAAGGGGTAGAGTCAACTCTACTAGAAACAAAGGGACTGCCGTGCAGGAAGGAGATTTCATGAGTCAGGTTAGAATGACTTATTCAGTATGTACAGAGAACTGCTCTGCTCTGTACTGTGAGTATTAGGAAGAGGCAGAAGCCCCCTCGGTGGCAGGGGAACCAAGTGCTGACAGGGTGAGGGTGAGGATTTAGACGGTGCAGTGGCAGAGGAGGACTGTGTTGGAGGACACAGACCCGAGTGCCTGATGCTTAGAGGGCCACACCCTGGCTCCTCCTTTCACTTCCCGCGTGGCTTTGGGCAGGTCACTCACTTCTCTGAGCCTCATGCTTCACCCTTGAAGTAGCACTTGACAATTCTCCTTTAGAGAGCTGCATAAGAAGTTGATGACCTTAGGTACAGCCCCTGGCACATAATAACTGCTTAATAAAAATAAAAGCAGCAGTTGCAACATTTCCTCGATTCTTTGACAGCATTGATTGTAGATGAATCATTGATTTAATCAGCTACTGGAAAGGAAAAATATGACCATATCAATTATACTGTGATTTCAGAAATGGTAGAACATGGGAGGGAAAGGTGTCTTTGAATTGAGCAAATGAACACTGATAATGAAGATGATGGTGATGCTTTGATAGGATAATGATTGGGGGCAGGTGGTCGGTCAGTGACTAAGAGCACAGACCTGGAGTCGACAGACCACGTAAAGCCTGGTGTTGGTGCCCACCAGCTGCCCAGCATCGAGACGCATGAACCGCGTAGGGACCCAATAAGTTGTAGCATCCTCTTCTTGCCCTCTGTGTACCTCAGTTTCCCTTTCAACTCTTCTGTCCTATGAAGCCAACTTCATGATTTTTGCCTTCCTTACATGTATTTATATTCACCCACTTTTCTGTGTTTTTAAAAATAATCACATTGTTCTGATAACTTGGGAGAATTCCTTCTTAAAAATTCTGAGAAAAACATCATCTATATTGCATTCCCATCCTCGGATTCCCTCCTGTCGTGTTTTTCTGTGTGCGAGGTCACGCTGTTGTTTCAGCTGGGATCATCCTACAGTTTTACTTTGGTGGCCTGTTTTCCTCCTGATTATTACTGGCTCTCCCTAAATAGAATTTTAATGACTGTAATGTATTTCATCATGTGTCTGGAATTGGCTTCCTTATTAATTTTCTATTTCTGAGCATTAAGTAGTTTCCCGCTTTTCACTGGTATGGAGCACACCGGGGTGAAACATTTTCTGCATAAACTTATTTCATATTGCTGATAACATCATAAGGAAACAATCTTGAATGTAGAAATATTGGGATAAAAGTTGGGGCATGTTTTTAACTCTGAGTTGCCAATTTGTTTTTCAAGATAATTTAAACACTGTGATCTTGTAGCTATCTGACAGGCCTGTTTGAGATGCTTGGTGTGTATGCAAATGCATGTGCACGAACACGCACGTGTGCACACATTTGGCGTTGGCCATGAGTCTCCCCCAGGACTAGGAAGACTAGGTCGGTGTAATCAGGGATCTTCAAAACCCTGTCGCCCCAGCTGAGTGTTGAAAGAACCCAAAGAGGCCGACATAGGAGCGTATTGTCAATCGAAGTGCCACTTTTCTTTCCGATTCTGGCCCAGACGCTAAATTTTGGCTTTAACTTTAGGACTTCCCCCTTAAATAAGATGTGGCCCCCAAGCCTCAAGCCTTCTGTCCCCCCTCCCACATAGTACGGAGTGCCCTGAGCAGTTTCCGTAGGCCTTAAGTGACTGTGTCCCTCCAGGGCTTCTTGTCCAGCAGACTCTCCATGGGGTCCTCACCAGGTCCTCCTACCAGTGAAATTTGCTCCTGAAATACCTCTCACAGTCTGCAGGAAAATTCACTGGGATGTGAGAATAAACATTAGAAATTCTCATATTTAAAAATACTCTTCTTGGTAAAAAAAAAAAATACATCGAGAAAAATACATGCAATACAAATGTACAGCCATGCAACATCTCACCACGTTCCCACGCCTGGTCCTAGAGGTCTCGTTCAGCAGACTAGGAAACGGGCACAGGACAGCGAGGCTGCTTTTCAACAAGGGCATCCCAGTGAGTGGCAGATGCCGGATGACGCGTTCACTGCACATACTATTGAGACCCTGCTCCAGGCCCAGCTCCATGCTGGGTTCCCCAGGACCTTAGGCACGTAGCCGGCACGCAAGCAGTGAGCAGGTGAGTGCAGGCTGTGAAAGTGCCCTTCACTGGCAGGGCCAGGAAGTCCCCTCCAGACAGGCTGGGTGAGGCGGGGCGGGCATCTCTGAGGAGGTGACTGGGAACTGAGGCTTGAGTGAGGAGGGGTCGGCCACACGGCGCTCCAGAGCTCCGTGGGACCAGTAATCTTGGCAGAGAGAGCAAGCAAAATGCCCCACAGCGGGAACAAGCCTGGGGGCTGCAGGAAGAGAGAAGGCCAGTGCCCACAGTAAGGACGGGAAGCAGAATGCAGGTGAGGTCAAGGCAGGCAGGGAGAAATCACACAGGGCCCCAAGTGCAATGGGGGGCCCCTGGAGTGAGTGCTTTATCTAGTGGAGGGACAAGAGGTGAGGTGATTTGCATTTTTTTAAAGTTATTTATTTATTTTTAGAGAGAGAAGAAGGGAGGGAGAAAGTGAGGGAGAGAAACATTAGTGTGTGGTTGCCTCTCAAGCACCCTCTACAGGGGACCTGGCCCACAACCCAGCATGTGCCCTCGCTGGGAATCGAACCGGCGACTCTTTGGTTCGCAGGCCCGTGCTCAGTCCACAGAGCCACACCAGCCAGGACTGATTTACGTTTTACAAGGAGCACTCTTAGTGCTCTGTGGGGCCCAGAGAGTAGCCAGGGCTGCCCATGGGCATGGCTTCAGTTGGACTGCAGGGGGGCAGTGGAAGTGGAGGCGGGCTAGGCAGGGAGTGCCTTCCAGCACCAGGGTTATTTTCTCCCTCACTGACTTTTAATATGTCATAGGACTGTGCAACCATCATCACAAATTCCGGAAAGTTTCCATCCTTTCCAAAAGAGACATCACACCCATTGGCAGTCACTTCCCTTTCCCTCCTCCCTCTCCCCCTGGTAATCAGTGATCTCTAGGGATCCATCTATTCTGGACATTTCATATAAATGAAGTCAAATGATATATATGACCTTTTGTATCTGGCTTCTTTCACTGAACATGTGTTCAGTTCATCCACGTTGTAGCATAAATGAGGACTTCCTCTCTTCTCACTGCCCAACAATGTTCCGACGGGCAGCTAGACCCCGTTGTGCTGATCTCCTCGCCGGCGGCTGGACATTTGGATCGCTTCCACTCCTTGACCATTACGAACAGTATCGCTGCGAACGATAGAGTCCACATTGTCTGTGGGTGGACATATGTTTTCAGTCCTCCTGGGGGCACTCATAGGAGTGGGGGTGCTGCTTCATACGGGGACTATATTTAACTTTTGGGGAAACGGCCAGCCTGTTTCCCGCAGCAGCTGTACCATTTTACATTCCCACCAGCGCCGTGGAAGGGTTCCGAGTTCCCACGCCCTCACAGCTGCACTCCCTGTTCATTGTCTTCGCGCGGGTCCCCTGGTGGGTGGAAAGCGGTATTTCGCTGTGGTTTGGGTTTGCGTTTCTCTGTTGACGAATGTTGTCAAACGCCTTTCATGTGTCCCTGGGCCACGGGTGCATGTTCTCTGCAGAAACGTCTACTCGAGTCCTTTGCCCATTTTAAAAATAGGGCTATTTGTATTTTTATTATTGAATTGTGAGAGTTCTTTATCTATTCTAGACACGAGCCCTTTATTATCTGAAAGGACTTGCAAGTATTTTTCTCCCAGCCTGGGCATTGTCTTTCTGTTTTTGTGATAGTATCCTTTGAAGCCCAAAAGTTTATCATTTTGATGAAATCCAGTTAACCTCTTTTTGTTCTTATGGCCTGTGGCTTTGGTGTCATATCTAAGAAATCATTGCCTAATCCAAGATCACCAAGATTTACCCCTATGTTCTCTCCTAAGAATTTTATTGTTTTAGCACTTTTATTTAGGTCTTTGATACATTGAGTTAATTTTCATATGTGGCGTGAGGTAGGGGTCCAACTGCATTCCTTTCCATGTGGATATCTAGTTGTCCCAGCCCGATTTGTTGAAAGGACAATTTTTTCCCTGTATCTCTGGGTCCTTCAGAGAACTCAATGAAGAATAAGGGGAAGATGGTGCACAGGTGGAGGTTTCTCCAGGGGGGCCTGTCTCACAAAGCTCCCCCTCGTCCTGGGCCCTCCACGGCTCTGTCCGTTTCTGGTGAAAGCACAGTTGGGTTAAGAATTTGATTCAGAATTTCATGGAAATTTCTGTGATTGCCTTGGGATTGCAAAATGATGTCCCCAAAGATGGGCACAGGAAGATTTGCCAAGTCAAACAGCCTTGCTTTACTGGGGAATCACACAGGCTTAGACAGAGGTGAGTCGCCCAGGGTCTCAGACATTTAGCTGTGCAGCTGGGCCCAGAGCAACCTAAGCAAGGAGCCGCCCCCACCCCTGCAGACCCAGAGCATCCTCAGGACGTGGGCTGCCTCTGAGGATGCTGCAGGGATGAGCTGCCTCTTTGACATATGCTCAGTGGGAAGTAGAATGATTAAAACTAATTGCAACATGAAAAATAATAGTTTAACAATTTGTTTGGTTTTTAAAAACAGATGTATAATCAGAATGTTTTTCAATTCCTCTTTGAAGCAATACTCCCTGTTGGGGGCAGGGGGCCGGAGGGGAAGAAGAAAAAGAAAAAGGAAAGCAGGAACTCAGTTGCTCCTCCTTCTGTCCCTGTCAGTCAGGGCTCCCCCTCTGGGTCAGGGCCCCTCACAGGAAAAGCAAAAGCAAAAAGCTTTCAGCCCACAATTCAAATTAACCCCTTTTAGCACCATTTTTCCCCTTCTGCATTGATATCTCCCCGTGCCAGATTTTTTAGCCTTTTTAAAAACTGCCAGAAACGATTAGAAAGGAGAACAAAAGGATTGGAGACTCTGAAAGGTACAATCACCCCTTTTATTATGGAAATGTGCCCCTTTGATTCTGACTTCCCCGCGTGATTAAAGGGAGCTCTGCTGAGCAGCACAGCACAGAGACGGAAGGAAAGGTCCTACATTTCTCAAGGCCCCTTTCCCCTGAAGCCAAATAACTCTCCTCTCCAAAGCCCCAATTCTTGCCTTTAGAGCATGGCCCATGTAGCCCAGGGGAAAATAAATCTTGAATTATTGTTCCAGGCTAAGAGCTAAAAACAAAAATCAAACCCCAGTCCTCTGGTTTCCTAGAGGGGCCTCAGTCAGCCAGGCTCAGACTTGCGTGGTGTTTTCTGCCTGACCAAGAAAAGAATGGCACCCATTTCTCCCCAGTGCTTCCCGCGTGCCAGGCACGGTGCCCGCACTCTCTCCACCTCTGCCTCCTTTTCTCCTCCCAATAGCTGCATCCTGGGGGCGCTTGCTCTGTCAAGCTTATTTTGCACACGAAGAGGCCAAGACTTACCCAGGTGGAGCCAGTCAGTTAGCAATGCCCAGACCGCCCAATCCTGGACTGAAAGCGGGAGGCCGGGTCAGAATGTGGTGCACCGCCACCACGGGCTTTGGGGCAAGGGCCCTGGGACGCGTCTCGTTCCGGACCCTGAGCTTCCGGAGGCAGAGCCAAACAGAACTGGGGCCCTGCACTCAGAAGAAAGAAAGAATAAGTAAATGAATGAATGAGTGAATGAATAAATAAATAAATACCAAGCCAGGAGCAATGCAGGATGGGAGAGCAGAAAGAGCAGGCCTTTGGACTCAGGCATCTGGGTCCCACTGTCAGCCATGCCAGGCCCTTGCAGTGTGGCCTGTACAAGTTACCTCGCCTTCTCCGGCCTCTCCTTGCTGGTCCCGCAAAGAGTGTGGGAAGCAGCCCCCTCTCAAGGTTGTGTGGGAAGGATAAAACAGGATAATCCACTTGGAAGCTCTTTGTTCACTAAAAGCGTTTTGTAGAGGGAAACACAGTTGTTCACATGGGGGCGAGTGAGAACAGAAGGGGGCGTTATTAACAACCGCACCCAGCCAACCCGTTCTCCCAAGTGTGCGGGTTGTGGCCTGGGCTTCCTCAAGCACAGAAGCCCTTCATGGGGAGGGCGGTTGGGAGGTTAGTCAGGTCAGAGACTCGGCTTTCCAGGAGCCCGACTTGGAGCGCTGGGCTCTGTCCCACCCCCTCGCGTGTCTCTGGGACAAGTCATGGAGTTGTCCAGTTTTCAGTTTCATTCCGCAGAGGCTGAGATTGTGGCTGAAGTCTTACCATGTGCCTTTGTATTTGTGCCTCTCGTAGGATGTCTGATCTTAGGCAAGACGCAACCTCTCTATGCCTTAGTTTTGTTCCCTGCAAAATGGGGCTGATTGTCCCCAAGTTCATGAGTTGTGTGGGGGCTGGAGGCTGAGCTCAGCCCCCGGCACATGGAAGCCTTCTGTCACTGGTCCTTTCCCTTGTTTCTGTTGCGTGAACCACGGAGCCTGTTTGAGTATTTACTGAAACTCGAGCATCACAGGGGACAACGACAGTTCGACTGGTGCTGTGGCCTGTAGTATTTCAGTGGGGAGTGCAGGCAGAAATACCCCGTTGCATGTCCTTGCTCTCACTAGTAATAATAGTAACGGTCACTGGGGCAGAGGCGATGGATGCCCCACCGCACGTCCCCTGGGCCTCTGGAGGCGGCCTGAAAGCTGGCCACTTCCCTCCTCAAGCGCCGGCGCCTCTCCTCTCTGCCGTGGGCTGCGCTCCGGTGTCTGTGTGCCCGGACGTGTGGGGGGCTGGTCCCCGACTCCAGGGGCAGCCCTCACATGACGGGGTAGGAGTCCAGATTAAAGCCCCAGCCTTCCGTCCTGTGGGGGGACGGTTCTGGTCGCGGTGCCACATGGTCTCTCAGAGGGTCCCACGAGGTGCTCACAGCCAGGACACTCCCAGAGCCACACCCTGAACTGGCTTTGCGTGTTTCACTCTCCCCAGTTCCCCACTGTGCTTGCTGGGGTCACCCCATAACTGAACCATAAGTTTAAGTCCTACTCCCTGAGGAACCAAAGAGAGGCGGTAACTGCTATGGCCTGGACGTTTGTATGTATCCCCCTAAATTCATACGTTAGCTTCCCTCCCCCACCCCACCCCCAGTCTGATGGTGTTAGGAGGCAGGGTCTTTGGGGATGATTAGGTTATGTGGGCAGAGCCCCCATGAATGGGTTTAGAAGCCTTTTAAAAGACACCCAGAGAGCCCTGACTGGTGTGGCTCAGTGGTTTGGGTGTTGTTCCGCAAAGCAAAAGGTTGCGGGTTTGATTCCTGGTCAGGGCACATGCCTTGGTTGCAGGTTCGGTACCCAGTTGGGGCACGTACAGAAGGCAACTGATTGATATTTCTCTCTCACCTCGATGTTTCTCTCCCTCTCTTTCTCCCTTCCTTCCCTTCTCTCTAAAAATAAATACATAAAATCTTTAAAAGAGACCCCGGAGAACTCCCCTCCCACCGACAGTCAATGAGGAGGGGTGTCCTCACAAGACACCAAAGCTGCCAGCACCTGGATCTTGGACCCCCACCTCCAGGACTGTGATGAGCACATTTCCGTTGTTTACACGCAGCTCGGTGTAAAGTGTTTCCGCGCGGACGGCCCCAGCAGAATAGGCCAGCGTGGACACTCACTGGCTGTGTGCCTGGTGCTGCGCTGAGCACCTCACAGGCCCGAGGCAGCCACTGTTATCATCCCCACTCTACAGGTGAGAAGGCCGATACTCAGAGAAGTAAGCGATTCGCCCAGGTTCACAGTGACAGTAGTTTTCCCGGACTGAGGACCTGGGCCAGAAGTCAAGCCTGCGCTAGATGATTCTGTTCCGATGTTTCTATTTCATTCATTCGATGCGAGGAATGTCATTCAGAGGGGTTTCAGAGGCCACTTCCTTGGGGGAGGAGTGGGCTGGAAAATGTCTAGACTATGGACATCTGTGGGTCAGGAGTTTCAGATGGAACTGGGATTCTGATTAGGAGTCCTAGGAAGAGGCCACCACTGTGTGCTGGTAATATTACTGGTGGCAGGAAGGAGTGAGTTCCCTGACAGGGGCCATTCTCTGTCTGCCAGACCCAGGGGGAGGGGGGTCCTCCCTGGGCAAGAGGGGCATCTAAGTCTGCCTCCTGTCCCTGCAGTGACGTGAGCCTCCTACTGGGACCACCCCATGTCGTTCTTGGAGGCGCATTTCTGATGTGAGGGATCAAGACAAACCCCTCCAAACCCCTAATCTCCAGCATGCCCCAAACTCAGGTCTTTGGCCTTTGAGGGCCTGCCAAGCTTGGGGAAACTGAGGCAGCTCTTCCCGGGCTCTGTGTGCACTGAGTGCTGTCCTTTCCATGATTGGACTCCAGGCTCCAAAGTGGGGCTTCTGATGCAGGTTTACTGAGGGGCTGAGCTCTCACTCATGAATTTGTGACCAGATTGCCAGGAAACTTTGTTCCAAAATTAGAAGGAAAGTGTGTTTTTTAAAGTCTGGAGGAAGTTAGAGTTTGGAACACATCCAGCTGAGAGGGCAGAGCAGTGAGAGCGCCGAGAAGTGTCCCAGTGCCCCCCTGTTCTGGGGGCACGGACCCCATCTCCCAGCCCAAGCCCGCTCCCTGGCCGTGGGCGCCCCGGCCAGCCACACAGCCTCTCTGCTTCCTTGTCTATGAAAAGGGGGTGCCACTGCTCCGAGGCGCTGCTGCAGCCCACAGCCGCATTGCTGGGTGGGGTGAGGGCCCCCAAACGTGCGTGTTTACTGCACAGGCCTGAGACTGCCCCTAGCAGCGATACCTCAGGCTCAGGTGTTTCTGCCCTGCAAAAGGAACCATTGAAAAAGGGGGAGGAGGTGATGGTGGTCCCTACCTCCTAGGATCGCTGTGGAGGTAAATGTCAGTGCATGTAGGCCACCGAACACAGTGCCCAACACTTACTAATTACTCAGTAATTATTAGTAGAGAAAGGGGTTCTGGGGCGTAAGGCCATGACAGATACAGGGGGGAAGAGGCAAGGAACTCTCCGGGCCGTGGTGCAGGTCTGACATTGGCCAATGCAGTGTGAAGTCGTAGAGCGCAGAGGTTGTCTTCAGATGAAAGCACCCTGAGTGGAAATGGCCAGGCCTGGGCTCCCCTGCCACGCTCTGTCACCAGTGCAGCTGCCCGGGAAGAGTGTGGCCTCCGTGAGAACCGGGCCTGAGCTGGCTCCCAAGGGCTGTGCCAGCAGGAGGCCGCCAGCCGGCCACACTGCTGGTCACGAAAGGCAAGCTTTCTGAGGGACGCGGGGCATGGGCTGCCCCTGGGGACCTCCTCACCCGCACAGCCGGTTGCTGACCTGCCTCAGGTCTGCAGCCTCCTGAGAGAGTGGCCATCTTCTGGCCTCTGTCCAGCTTTTGGAAAACCCTGCCCCATCCACGGGGACTGGCTCTCCTAGGACTTACCTCCCTTCCTCCAGTACTGCATTTCCTGGAGTCCTATGCTGTCTAGGGAGGAATCTCTGCGAGCCAGGGGGCTGGTGGGACAGCCAGGGGTGACCTTGGGACTCCAGCCTCCTCAGCACAGACCCAGGTGAGACTCAAACCAAGAAAGATTTAGCTTTCATTGTATCCACCACCGTCATCATCGTCATCATCAACATTTTAGATGCTCATGCCCTATGGTCTAACTAATCTCACTTCCAGAAACCTCTCTTAAAAAACCATGACATAAGAATATAAGGCTGCACACAAGGATATTTGCGACAGTATTGTCTTTGTAACAGCAAAAATATATTCATAAATGAAATGTCCATCCATAGAGGAATGATAAATAAATTATGGGAATTAATATTTCAGAGCTCGGTGGAGCTCTTAACAAGAATGAGGAAGATGTACATATTGCCTTGAAAAAGATGTCTGATTGATTTCTCAAGGGGAAAGTGAGATTGTAGCATAACATGTGTAACAGGGTTTCATTTTTAATGGACAAAGCCCAACCAAGCGGACTTGCCGGGGAGCACATACGTTTGCGTAAATAAGCGTACACAAGGTCTGGGTGAACAGTCACCCCCAGGATGTGGTGGGCGCCGTGGGGTCGGGTCAGGAAAGGGGAAGAGAAAAGCAACCGTGTTTTCTTTCGCTGTGTTGTCTCAGTTTGTTCTTATGAGCAGGCATTATGTTTGTAGTCAAAACGAAGAGCGTTGTAGGTCAGAGGGGGAGGCAGGGGAGCAGGCGGAGTGAGGATGGGGTGCACGGCCGAGCCAGGCGTGAATGGAGGAGGCAGGTGTGGGCCCACAACACAGTGAGCTGCAGGGCTCCAGGGGCGACCGCTGTCGCGTCGCAAACTCCACTCACGCCAGAACCGTCTTAGTCACGTTCTCCAGAACTGATGAGTCTGCTCTTGGGGACACCTGTGGTTTGCCTCTAGTGTCAGTCCAGGTTCCTTCTTCCAGGTTCCTCCAAACGGAGTCTGGGTCCTGGCCCCCCTTGGGGTGGAGGCTGGCCCGCCTCCTCCCTCAGGTGAAAGGCAGGCTGAGTGGGGAGGGCCCTGCAGGACAAGGGGGGGGGGCAGCTGGCGTATTAGCCAGGAGGCACCCTGGTCAGATGCCCAGGCTCAGCTCTGCCTCTGCCGTGTATGAGCTGGCTGGTCTTGGGCAAGTTCCTAAAATGCCACAATGTCCTCGGTGAAGTGGAGACAACAGAGGACTGATCTCTCAGAGTGTTGTGAGACTAAATGGGGTGATGGAGCAAAAGATCTTTTCAGTGAGTGTTCGCTACCACTCTGTCGGTGGGGCTCCCCAGTGGGGTGGATTTAAGTGAGATAATACACATCCGTCGTCCAGCTCAGTGCCAGCCAGCCACGTCACTGCGGCGCGTTAAACCCCACCCAGCACCCCCAAAGTCATCAAGTTACTTCCAAGCCCTCCTCTCTCTCTCCTACTCCAGTTCTCAACTCTGGCTGCACCTCAGTTCGGCCTGGGGACTCAAAATGCTGGTTTCCAGGCCACCCCCAGGTTATTGGGGTGCAACTGGATTGGGTGGGGCCTGAACAGTAGGAATTGTGGAGCACTCCGTGGGTGACTGTGGAGTGAAGTCAGACGTGAGGGGCCCTGCGCTAGGCCACGGTGGGGTGCCCTCTAATCTCAGTTCACTTCGAAGGGTGGTGTCTCCCCGTGGCTGCCTGCTCTGCGCCCCATCTCAGCTCTGCTCTCCACACCGTCCAGGTGGCTTTCCGTCCACCTCCTCCTCTTCCTCCCCCCATGCTTTCAGTTTTTTAATTAATTTATTTATTTTTATTTTTTGTTCCCTGCACACTTTATTGACAGTGTCTACTTAGCAGTGTGGGGCTCCCCATCTGTTTTCTCCACTGTCCAGATTTTGTCTCGCCAGAGCTGGAAGTCCCCAGCTTCCCTCTGGGCGACAGCATCCTCTTCCTCTTCGTGGGACCCTCTTCACTAGACTTTGTGATGTGACTCACCCGCTGGCTGGGGGACAAGGCTCTGCTCCCTTCCTGCACTCCCTGCCCAGTCAGCACCTGCACTTGGACCCAGCGGGCTGCTGCCCGCACTGGGTCCCCGTGCCCTGCGTCACTGGCACCCCCGCCCCCACCTTCTGCATGGAAATTATTATTCAGAGTTTGCATCACAAGGTTGCATCCCTTCCTATTTCAAAGGAGTTGATGATTTTGTCTCTGTTTTTAGCTTTGTTAAAAAACTGTTCTCCCGTGCTACCATCTTTCCTGGAGATTGCACATGATTAAAATACATTTCCGTTCTCAGGGGCAATAAGAGGGCTGACCCTGGTCTTGATGTCAAAGACACAGGATGAGCCAATGTCCTGCACTCTGGGGACTAGCGGGGGCGAACTGATGGGTGCCCAGCCTGGGCTGCGGCCACACTGGATGCGGCCCTCTTGTCTGCTTTCCCTCCACATGTCCTTGCAGAGAAATGAAAGGACAAGGAAAGGCAAGTCATGACCCAGGGCGCCCAGCTCAGCCTTCTGAATCTTCACAACAAGACCATAAGCTGGGTTTCACTGTCTCCATTTTACAGATGAGAAAACTGAGGCTCGGAGAAGGCAACCGGCTGGCCCCAGGTCCTGAAAATAGTGAGTGGCAGAGCTGGACTGGGCTGCTGCTTCTCCCCATACAAAGCCCTTCAGAATGAGCCCCGCTTCCAGGTGCAGACAGTGCTCCTGATGGGCCCTCATCACTCGACCAAGGACTTGGTGGCGTCTTTTTGCGAAGCCCCCTCCCTTGCCCACAACATCCAGCCACACTTCCGGGGTCTCCAGGGCTCTGAATGGACCGTGCCCTCCACCACAGAGCCCTAGCTTACTTCCTGCCCCTTTCCTTCGGCAGTGAGTAACGTCTACTCATCTTCCAGGCACTGGCCGAGGCGCCACTCTCGAAAGCCCTCCCCTGGGCAGGGCACCAGGCTGGCAGCACCGATAGCGCTGAGGGTAGGACCCGGTCTGGTCTCCCATGGTTCTGAGTTCCAATTCTGCCCCTCCCACCAGGATGCAGCGGCCTGGTACAATGAGCCCCAGTGGATGAATCCATTTCCGCCTGTCAGACGCCAAACCAGGACATCTTTCCAGTTTGCTGCAGCTGAAGAGATCATGTCTTTTCTGTAGCTTCCTCTACCCTCTTCCTGACTTGGCCTCTAAAATCTAAAGCTCACGTTGGTCTTGAGCCACCTGCGGTCAGCTCCAGAAGCGTCCTGTCCAGCAGCACGATCTTGCAGGCAATGCTGCCCCCTGGTGGCGCCTCTCTGCGCTGTGGCCCTCTCCCTGCCTGTGGTTCCCAACCCAGAGCAGGGGGCAGGCCTGCTGCGGCCCTATGAGACCCCCAAAGCTGCGACGTTCCCGAGTGGCCTCGATTTAACGTTTTTCTAATTATAAAATGAATACCAATGCATTCCAGAAAATCTGAGACCCAGAACACTGAAAAGAAAAGAAAGATTACTGGTAAATCCAGAGATACCAACTGTTTGGTATCAACCATTTTGGTATATATCCTGCTGATATACTTTATATATATAATGCACCTATTATTGGAAAAATGAGATTATCTGCAGAGGTTTTAAAAAATATCATTTATTGTCATATGTCTTGAGATCATAAGCAGAAAGAAATCTGGAAAATCAGAAAAGCATTATGGAGAAAATTTAAAAATTACTTATAAACCTACCACCCAGAGAGAGTCTTTTTTTTCTCCATGGAGTTTCTATTTGTGAAAAGTCAACTGTACTTTGTCCATCTACTTATCCCTCTACCCTGCGAAAGAAGGACTTCCCAGTTAGGGGCACTGGTGCTGTTTTCCTGCCCGGGGGTTTCTCTAGAGTCGCTCTCCCACCTCCCCTTCGTCTGCCTTCCCCAGGCGGCTCCTTGGGAGCAGCCGGGCCTTCCGTGGGCCTGGGTGCATTCGTCTGTGGGACTGACTCTGAGAGTGGGAATGCTGAACGGGGTGGGGGCGGGGGACATGTGCTTTTGTAAGTTTTGGGAGATGCAGCCAAATTGTCTTGGTGTAGCGATTTGTACACCCACCCACCCGCGGTCCCCAGGGGGCCTGTTCCTGGGGGGGTCACCAACCCTGTCGTCAAACTCCTGGGCCCCGGGCCCCATGGGGGCTTAGTGTGTGCTGTGCTGAGCACCAGGGTAAGCGCCGTCTCTTTATTAATGTGCACCAGGCTCTCGTAATTACTCAGAAGGAAGTAGTATTTTCTTTGTGTTACAGACAAAGAAGCTGAGGTTCAGAGAGCTCAGCCTGACTCAGTTCATCCCTACGCCCACCCACTGGTTCTCGATCCTGAGTGTTTCAGAACCACTCAGGGGGTTTGAAAGGTTGGGTGGGCCCCCCTTCAGAGTTTCTGATCAGTAGGTGTGAAAAGGGCCTGAGAACCCCCATTTCTGCTTCCCCGTGGTGCTGGAACTGCTGGTCTGGGGGCCACTCCTTGAAAACCAGTGCTCCCGACTCTTACTCTGCTAGAGACCCTGTCTGGGCATGGCCTCACGGACCTAACTTTAACCTTGGCTGGGGGCTCACTTGAACTCTGGGTGGCGTAGAAACCTTTCCTCTGTATGCTTGGGGCGGGGGCATGCGAATCGATCTCTCACAGTCCTTTGACGGCCCCCAAGTTAGGTTTATGGCAAGTGATTTTATTTCTTCACGACTTCTCCCTGCCTTTTAAGTGGAGATGATGCACAGAGGAACCCTCGGGGGTATTACAGAGAGTAATGTGTGCAAAAAAAGCACCCAATTTGGACACCCAAGCTACTTGTAGTTATTCCTGTTGCTGGAGAGGCTGGGGCTGATCAGGCTGGGGCCCAGGTGGCAGTCTGAGCTTCAAGTTCCTCCTCTGTAAACACGGGGCCCTTATGGACTCCCTGAGGATTAAACAAGCCCTTGTGTGTGTCGTCCCTGCTGCCCTTTCTGCTCCCGAAGCTCCATGGGCAGCGGTGTTGTGTCCTCAGTGACAAAAGCGCTGGCTCTGGAACCATGGTCAGGGCCTGGCTGCTTACAGCCCTTGCCCCCCTCCCCCCTGGCCCGAGGTTCCCAGGGATTGTGTTCATTTCCAGCTCTGTTTACAGAAAAAAAAATCTCATATCCCGTGTTCCCTCCACATCCTGGCGGTGACCTTTCTGCAACACGAAATGGATTGTTTTCCCCAACTGGAAATTGGAAATGTGAGAACACCTTTTCAGGTTCCTAGGAAGAACCCAGGTTGGACCTGATGACTGCAGAGTCCCTCGGCTGGCGGTGCCCGTTGTTCGAGGTGCTGGCGATGTGCCCGCGGACGAAAGGAAGTCCCTGTCGTGTCAGCTTGTTGATACCGTGTCCCTAGGTGTGTCAGTGTGGAACCTGAGTGTTCTTGGGGTCTGGGGAGGGGTAAATATATAAACTCGCAGAAGATTACAAGGTGCTCTGCAGTTGGCCCGGCGAAGCCCAGGTCTCTGGGAAGACCAGAGTGTCTGTCGCTCTGTAGCCCAAGCTTCTCAAGCTGTGATGTGTTCGGGGCTCCTGAAATTCTGCAGCTTCTGGCTCAGCACCGGGGTGGGGCCCACGGACGTGCGTTTCTAACAAGCGCGGATGTGGCTGGTCTGGGACCACACTTTGAATATTGGGGTTTAAGTGATACCTTAGATCAGGGGTGTCAAACTCAGTTTTACCAGGGGCTACATCAACCTTGCGGTTGCCTTCAAAGGGCCGAATGTAACTTTAGGACTGTGTAAATGTAACTACTCAACAGTTAAGCAAGAGCTCGGGAGCTGCCGCCAGGTAGAAACAAGGTGCCAGGCCAGATATAACCAGGCGGAGCGCTGGATTCCGCCCGCGGGCCTTGAGTTTGCCGCCTGTGGCTTAGATCAATCAGCACCACCAGATGTAACTTTGTTGTTCTTCAGTTTTCAGTGAGACTCTGAACACACAAAGGAAAGACTGCTTTCACGAGCGTGTTCTGGCTGTTGACATTTTTGGACGGGGTTGTCCACATTTTTGGTCTGGAGGTCGGATCTTGGCTCCCGTTCCGGTTTTCCAGGCACCTGGAGCAGGTACGGGCAGCCCCAGCTTTCTCATCGTGAGCAGGCTGCCACATCCTCTGTCTCATTTAGGTAAAACCTCGTTAGGAAATTTAACAAGATGGATTCAGGCATCTTTGTTTAACTCTTTTCATCTTTTTAGTTAGGCGGTGGGCTATCTCTGAGGAAGTTGCCTGGGTTCTGAAATCTTACCGCTGACACGGGGGTAGCAGCATTTCGAATCACGTCCAGGGTCTCCAGGACAAATAAATATTTGATGGGCAGCCATTTATTAGATGTTTGCTCTATGCTGGGTGATGCGCAAACAGCTGTTCAGGGATTATCTTGTCTTATCTTTACAATAGTTCTATGAAGTCGATGCCATGATTTTCTCCAAAAACCAAAACAAATAAAACTGAAGGTCACAAAGAAAGGTCAGCAGCCCAAGTGCATATAATAAGTGAGTGAAATCAAAATTATGCTGGCTCTGACCCCCGGACCCAAGCTTTTGGGTATTTTAAGTAACTTAAGTGACGAACAGGGCTATGGCAGCAAAGTACACAGAGACGTGACCAAGAAGGTCAAAATGCTTTATTCCCATTTCTTTATTAAGTCTGTTGATGAGGCACTGCCTGGACTCGGGGTGCTTAGATTCTCTCTGTGAACTGTGGCAAGTGCCAGTCCCACATGAGGACCTGACAATATGGAAGCAAAGCATCCTGTCCGCGGCGGGCGTGGTGTGCGTGGTGTTAGTCACCAGGGCGCAGAGCAGGCCCACACCCCTGTGCGCATAATTCACGTTCTGGGTGGGGGTAGGGGTGGGGGGGGCTCTGTGCACACGGTGCTGAAGGAGGGGGAAGGCTGGTCGCCTCGGCGAGCGCTGTATTCCCTGCTAAAGGCAAAACACAGAAGTCTCTCTCCACCACAAGGTGTGGAAGGCACCCCCGACAGCAGCACAAACACCGAGTTACCCTTTCTGCACAAACATGAGAGAGTTTATTTTCATTCTGAGTTTATTGAACACTCATCCAGGGGCAGTGACACCATACATGGGTCCCAACCCCAGCAAGACACCGCGCTGACACCGCAGCAACACCTGCCGGCCGGCGGGCACGACAGCCAGGCTTCCCCGTCCCGGTCCCCAGCGCTGTGAGTGACTCTGGGCCCTTTCAAGGTCACCGCACTTCACGTGGACTTTTCTCCAGAACAGGCGTTTCTGAGAGCTCAGCAAAGATCCCCAGTCCTGGTTCATTTGTTCCTTTTTACAAAACCATCATTAAACGAGACAGTAAACATCTCTTAAGTAAAAGTATCAAGAGCCGGAAACTGCCATAAGGAATGTTGAAAAAACCCCAGCTCCATGCTTGTCATCCCTTTGATGACAGTGCTTTGGCCACCCCGTCCCTGGGGTGTCAGCCTCCTAGTCCGTCACCCTCTGCCCAGCAATTCATTCATCAGCGAGGCGAAGACCCTGGAGTGGAGCCACCGGTGACCCTGGGTGAGAATTCCGTGATTCGCTGGGGTGAAGGGGATGGGCCTCTGGTGCTCTGATTTTTCGGGAGAAGCACCCTTGAAGCGCCTCTGGAGACCTGCCTGGAGTTTAGGGCTTTTGCCCCTTTTTAAAGAGAAGCATCCAAGGCCGGAATGTGCCACGGGAACTACCCCTGCTTCGAAAGGGGAACATTCTGGGGGCACGAAGGAAGGCTCAGAGCGGCCCAGGCTTCGGACCCATCATCCTTTCAGAGAAGAAGCACAGACAAGGCACACCGTTTTCTCTTTATGGGGACCCCAGTCTGGCCACCTTGTTGGGGAGAGATCGGCCAAGACTAGTTCCCGCACAGCGTTTCACTTTCATGTCTCTGAACTGCGGTGGGATTGAACAGCGGTCCACGCGCAGTGGTACGCCTGGCCTACGCCTTTGCACACCAACGCACCCGAAACATGATCTCCAGTACAGGAAATATGTTAAATATAAAACTACCAGATGATGTAAACTGTGGTCCATGGAGTCCTTATTTTCAAATAGGGTGGTATGCAAGACACAACCTTCAAGTAAAATTCATTTAGTCACTGATTTACGGACATATTATTTCTGTATCTTTCCGAAAGCCAAAGAGATTCAGAAGGGTGGCAAAAAAAACCTCCCCCAAAACCCCCCCCAAAAAAAACAAACCCCACTTATAGGGGCTGGAACTGTGCTGTCACTTCTAAAAACGATCAAATGAGCATCGACCCGGGCACACAGCCCCGGTACTGAGTGCGCTTCCTAAACTTGACATTTGTACATTTCCGTTATTTGATGACTTGCTGTAAATCACTGAAAATCAAGTTAACAAGTAGAACATTCTCATAAGAATATAAAACAGGATGAGCTGAAAACCACAGACACCCACCAGCAGCGACCACACAGCTGCCGACCGCAGCGACAGCCATCATGCTTGTCGCTCCCGGGACTTTTGGGAGGCATGTGAGGGCTTTTTACCCTTCACATCCCCAGAACTTACTGAGTACTTTGGGTTGCCCACTGCCCAAACTGGAGGAAAACTGCCCTTAATATTTACGAGTCATTTTTTATTGTTTAGCATCAGAGCTTTTATATTTTCCAAAATCACTACCTAGATGGCCTTGATTTAAAACAAAAGGATGGTAAAAATTCAATATATTACCTGGACTTCCTTTTCACTGACTAATAATCAATTTCTTAAGCATATTCTGAACATCTACTCTACACATAGTGGTACTTTTTAAAACTCTAGGTGAGGGCTGGGATATTGTCTTTGGGGAAACAATTACCATAAAAGCCACAGGAAGGCCATTTGTGTCGATTATTCTATGATTCAGTGGGCCAGCGGGTGCAGGGCGCCTGGCCACCCCGGGTGCTGTGCTGTCTGTACCAGCCTGACTCTAGCGGCTGGCGTGGGTCTTCAGGAGGTTCGTGTGACTGGGAGGACCGAGGCGGAGCAAGACTTGCTCACCAAGGCCGCACAAGGTCTGAGGTTGGCGGGGCTGCGGTGGAGGTGTTGTTCCCTACTTCATAGTCCCTTGTTGAAGTACACGCGTCGTAACTCGGGGTGAGTCTCTCGGATCTTGGCCTGCAGCTCAGCCTCCAAGCTCGTCACAGACATGGAGCTGCAGTGAGGGAGGAACGACAGTGTTACCTGGGCGGAGGTGGGGCGGAAAGGTCCTGCTGTCTCCAAGGGGTTCTTGGCTAGCAGCACAAAGGTGGTAAATAGGTTTAATTCCGTACTTAGGAATGGCAGGGTCACAGGTGGAGGAGGATGCGCAGGTGAAAGGTGGTGTTCTCTGTCAGGCGGAGGGACCTGATCAAGTTTGTTCTAGAACAGAGCGCCTCGTCCGAAACCTGCTCTGAAAGCTCGGAGCCTTACAGGCCCGGTGCTTGGGGTCTGCTGGCCGAGGGGGTCGCATCACAAGGGCAGCGGCCTGGCAACACTCACACAAAACCAGGACAACAAAGCGCCGCTGCTCTGTGCCTGGAAGCGAGATCAGGAGGCAGCTGAAGACCTAGATTTCTACGAAGCTGATTTAATGCCCGCAATCCAGCTGTCACATCAAAAGGTTGCAAGGGCAGCTTGGGATGAGGGTACACAGTAAGGCTTTTAAGGCAGAGAGCCAAGGAGGAAGAAGGGAAGCGAAATCTACCGACCGCTGGAGCCGGGTGTGTGCAACCGCCGTCCTGGTGGTGCAATGTAAGTTCCGGCAGGTCTGTATTACAGACGCGTGTGCCGACGCACTGGAGGACGGTGGACCGTGTTTAAAGGTTTATAGAAGCAAATTTGCGCCAGAGTTAACCTGAGTCTGACAAAATAAAAAGCGTTTACAAAGGGAGCGGGAGCAGGTAGACAGAGCTGGGTAGAGAGAGTGTGGAAATTCAACAGATGTGTGTGAGCTCTGCCTCCAGCTGTTCCTGTTCAGAGACCTTGACTTTGCCACCAATGAAGTGGAATAACAGCCCCTGTGTCTTCAACTGGTTTTTCGGATTAAAACTTGCAACGGTTCCAAAGAATAAAAATACGTACCTTTTCTGAGGAAAGAGAGCACAGCACAGAGGCGTAGCAAATACCAAACTTAAAAAAACAAAACAAAAACAAATCAGAACACTTAATTTCCAGTTTACTCTTCCAACACTCCCCTTTCTCTCTTTGAGCCCTAGATCGCCTCACAAAAATGTTTTGTGTCATTTTATTATATCAAGAACTGCCAAAATAATTTAAAAAACAAAAACAAAAAACAAAACCAAAGAGATAACTGGAGTTTAAAAAAGAATCATGCAAACAGCCCAAACGTGGTAGGTTTCCCTAAAGACTGTTTTCTTCTAGCTAATTATTGGGACCATACATCCAGGTGTTCTGGGACGGTTTCATTTTCAAAACCGGGTCCCGTGTTACCGTCCCCGCCCCCTCCCCTTTCATATGCTGCCCATTTATCTTTAAGAAACAAAATTAACAATGTCATAGGAATTCTACTCACCAGAAGCCAACCAGTCCAACTTGAATGGGCGCACTCATCCATGGGAACCTCTGTGTTGAGAAATAAATTGTTCTGAATACTTTTTATATGGGATCTTAGGGACCGTTTCTTCTGCTGATTAACTGGAAGGAATCTCTCCACATGACAAGATCTGGGTGGGACATGATTAGCGGAATCAGGGGAGACACTGCAACAGGCATGCTAGTCCTGACATCCTATGCTCCCCCCACCACCTCGATCTGTCAGCAAACAGGTGCAGAGACCAAGGGGCTCCTCATTTGTTTCCCTTGCACATATAATCCGAAGCATGCTTGGCTGCATACAGGAGGTGGAGAAACTGCTATTGTTTAGTTACAATGTAGTTTCTGGCTGGGAGGCAGTACAGCCTGGTCCCAATGTCAGCCCTAACAGTTTGCTCCCATCTGTGGGGAGAGAGCAGGCAGAGCCCAGCGCTCCAAGCTTTGGTGTCCTGTCTGCAAAGCAAGGGTCACAACAGCTTCCTAGAAGCATGTGGGTATAGATACGTCAGATTGCGTTCGTGAAGCACCCAGGACGATGCCTGGGATGGAGCAGAAGCCCCGCAAACATCCCTCCACCACCCCCTGCATCTTTCCTTCTTGGTTTTAGCTGCTATCAGTATGGTTGAAGCTATGGCTGGCATGCACCATTTCTGCCTGCCACTTTTTAAAGATGGAAGTGAATGAGTTGATTGGTCTTTTGGAGAAGAAGAACGGTTAGATTTTTAGTTTTCAAAAGGGTTGGTACCAAAATACACAATATAAAGAGCGATGAGGTATATGGTCCCATAACCAAGGCCACGGGAATAGCTGCAAGCAAGTGGTGAAATGGTTGTCAGGCCATCAGCCAACTTAGTTAAGGGTCAACACAGGCTGTTAGAGGATTGTGATCCCAGAATGCTCGTGTGCAAGGCGTACCCTGGTCCCCGAAGACTCCTCCGGTGACAGAGGACATCACACGGGTTAACGTGAGGGGAGAGAGGTGTGGACTGGAGAGGAAGGGAGACATGTCATTGAGAGGAGACTGATCCACAGAGCCCCACCCCACAAAGGACAGCAAGAAAAGAAAATGCTGGATCTCGGGCGACTGGCGCTGTCCGATGAAGGGTTTTCATAAGGAGATGCTACATCCTCATCCCCGCACTTCCCAGACATGCGACATCTATGCTGGTCACAGACTCGGTGACAGGAAGGCAAGCTAAGTACAGAAGGAGAGGTCCCGGAAGGATGAACTTTGGCCCATGCGAGCCCGGGAGAGCAGCCTGCTCCTTTCTGGGGGACCCTTGTCTGTAGCGCCCTGGGCTGACCTGGTGGCTTAGAGAGCAGCTGCCCGTAACCTCACAGGATGCGCACAAGTGAAAGGTGGCAGTTTTGATGGGAAGGCTCTCGGTAATGACGAGGGTCCTGGAAGATTCTGACTTTGCCCACGAAACTCAACCTGGATGTCACCCCTGCTCTGACACCTTCTCCAGCACCCCATCCCGCACACCCACCCCTACTTCTAGCACAGGACGTCAGAGGGCTTTCGAGGGTACCGCGTCCTGAGGATGGGACCAGGGGTGTGTGGATTTCTCCCAGGGACGCTCCAAGGAGCAAAGGGACACTGCAGAGCCACCTGGACACTCTGTCGCACACCTCACATCAACATGTAAGACTGGATACATTAGTCGAACAAGGTGCTCACCTGTTTCCTCATCACATGACTTCTCCAAGTATTTTTCTAAGAATGTAATTGTGTTGAAAGTGTGAGCAAAGTGTCCCAAAGTGTCTGCCTTCATTTCCCATCTGGGGCCTGTCGGGAGAGTACAGGCCAGTGGACATGCCTGGTGGGCATTCAGAACTCTCCCAGTCACTGACCCCATCCAGGAGGTGTTTGGTCCGTGAACTATGTCCTTTTCTCAAAGCTGCGCCGTGTCCCTGTGATGTTGTAATCTCAGTTCTGTTTCCAGGACCCCCAACAAGTCACCCCGGCACACCTGCCCTCCTGTGAGGGGCCTGACCCACTCCTCCCACAGGTCTGCCAGCACGAGCCAGTCGGGTCACCCCGTCCCCAGGCTCCTACTTGCCGTAGGAACTGGGGAACGAAGGCCAAGCCCAGCCACTGTGCTGAGTCATGGAAGCCACACGAAGAGCGCGTTGAGATTCCTTGGTTACAGTTTCATCCTGTGACGTTTTCAGACTGTGAGGGGAGGCAGTGGGTAGGTTAACAAGTTACTAGATAAGGTCTTCCGAGAAAAATGAGCCAGGGCACTAAATGCACTGCTCCAGGGAGCCACCCCCAAATTATTTCTTTCATTTCTGAGCATGGGGACAGTGACTCGTGAACACCTTACGCACACCCTCTCGTCATCACTACCTGGCTAAGGTAAAGCGTGTAACTGGGTTATAAACTCTCGAGAGATGTGGGCAGCAGTTTTTATTTATGAGAGCTTTCTCTAGTACCCGAGAGTAGAAATAAAATGTTCCCGGAAACATCTTTTTATTTATGGAAGTGCCCAAGTGCCACTGGCCTTCAGATTCTTCACCCGTGATTTATGTGGGGAACATTCTGTGGGCGTGAAGTCTGGAAAGGAATCGAAAAGACTGAGATGACAAGTGGAGCCAGGGCTTACCTTCAGGAAGGCTTTCTTCTCCAAGGTGTTCATGATAAATGGAGGGATGGCTGCAATAAAGACGGACCTGCTGAAACCTCTATTTCACGTCTCGTTTCAGCTTGCATTTCCCCCCAACAATTTGGCAAAAGGCTTATATCACTGGTAGGTGATTTTTACACTGGCAGAGTAATTATTTAAAATACTTTAGGACTAGGGGAAAAAGTCTCCTGTTCTCATTCTCTAGGTTTTTGAAAAAGAATGTAATGCTCTCTTCCAGCCAGAAAGTTCTATAATCTTGAGAATTTTGCATTTAACTTTAATTATGAACAGCACCAGTATCAGGGACATTTGCCCCCTGCACTAATGAAACAAACGCAGCCCCTGGCAGGCGGGGGCGGGGCCAACCGGGTGACGTAGAGAATACAGACCCGTGCCTTGAGTCTAGCAGGCCACTAGCTGGGTGGTCCTGAAAAAGTTCCCTCACCTCTCTGAGCCTCGGCTTCTGTTTGTTCTGTTTTTTCATTTTAAATTGGCAAAGGGGCCCATCCACCAAGGGGGGTGATTTCTTTGGTGCACCGATGCATGCACGCTCGCTCAGCCCGTATTTCTGAATGAGCGAGGGGATGGCAGCTGTACTAACCCATGCCAGGGGCCGCCATGAGGATCCTGGAGACGACCACCTGAGTGATGGCTTGTTTCGCGGCGTGCGCTGACTCTCCCAGGCGGGCCCCCTGTTCATCTGTGATGGGAATGCCGACCTTGAGTTCCCTGGAGAGCAAAGCACACACCAACATGTCCACAGGTGCCTTCCTGGAACAGCGCAAAGTCGGGTCCCCACGCAGCCCGCTCACCCACTCGAGGGTCACTTTGGGCATGAACAAGTCTGTTTTCACATGAACAGGTTTAATCCTCACAGGACAGGCACTGAGGTGAAATAACACAGTAACTTTGTTAAAAAAAAGGGGGGGTAGCAATTTTTATAAAAATAGACTCAAAGGGGACTATGGTAACTTAAGAGTAAGGGTAATTTTTATGCTTCTGTCCAAATTTGAGCAAGTTTCCGAAAGAGAGGAAGACCTAAGTGAACTGACAGCGACCAGGAGTCGTCACCAGCAGAGGGCACCGTGGGGTACTTGTGACAAATCAGTAACACATCCACAGTTACTTAGGCAGCTCCTATTGTTACCCTGTTTCTTGCTACCCATTCCAAAATGCTTTTTCTCATTCTCTTCCTTTAATTTTTGCCAGTTCTAAAAAAAAAATATTTCCAAAGGGGTCGATTAACATGATTTTAAACGCCAAATGGAAATTCTGGGGATGGTGGGGGGAAGGACCTATTTTAGGGAAAACACTTTCTGTGTAGAAATCTTCTTTGCCTGGACCCAACACAACTAAATCTAAGTGTGAGATACATTCTTTGAAACTTGTTGCTGTGCAGAGCTCGAAGGAGCGTCCCAGCCTCCTGCACCAGCCTGCTCCAGAATGTAGCAACTCCCGATTCCAGCTGACTTTGACACAAATCTCCAACCTCATAGTTTTATCTGTAAATGGTAAAATAATTTTCGAAACGTTCGGCAAAGCTAACCCTTACAAAAGTCCCGTTGCCGCCGCCAGGCACAGCCCTCTGCGGAGGTGTGCGCGACCCACCTTTGCCTCATGAGTGGGATGTTGATGCAGTTGGCGGCGGCCACCGCGGCGAAGGGCACGAAGCGTCCTATGAGCGGCGACACGTGCTGCGAAGAGAGCGTTCCAAACATGTCACCCGACTGTCCCTGCGTTCCCGAATGGCTGCACTGATCGCCTCTTGAAAGCTGCGAAAAACGCAGCGTCCTCCTTGTATAGAAACCCAGGCAGAGAGGACCTCCACGACTGACTTCCTAGCGGCATTTCTCTCTCCAGCTGAGCCATCCGAGGCCCTGCGGCAGCTCCGTGTGGCTGCAGGAGACGGGCTTTGCGTCCCATAGCCCCGAGATCGGGTACGGGCTTGTCCCCGTCCTCCGGGGCGTGGCCGGAGGCCCGCTGCCAGCACGCAGCCTCTGGTGGGCTGGGGGTAGGCGAGCATCTAGCACTTAACTCGGGACTGAACACAGTGTCACGCACAGAGCAGGGTCTTGGCTGCAAGGGACACCCCTCCCCAGGCTTATCGGGAGGTATGATTAAAGTATGCTGTCAAGGAGAATGGCAATGAGAAAGTCCCAGGACTTGCACTGTTTTGAGAAATAAGTGGCTCAGAGCGAGGCAGGGAGAACCAACTATGAAGTTTTCCCATGGGAAGGAAACCCCAAGCACCTTGGTCAACGCATTGAGTCCTAGGGCGGTCACCACGGCACCCGTTGTCGCAGACACGTACGCCGTTCCCAGCTCACTGAAAAGAGAAAGGACGGCCACGAGTGAACAAATAACGGGTATGTGGCAGGAAACTTTTTTTTTTAAACTGATGGGAAAATGTTGACAGGGCACGCTGAAGAACGGACAGTCTGCAGAACAATGACTACCACTCTGCACGTGGAGGCGTCCCGGGGAGAGGCAGGCTGACCCACGTAAACAACGGGGTCCTTCACACAGCGCGGAACGGAACCCCCAACCCAGGCACGCACGGAGCAGGCGGCGGCGGCGGGGACCGGAGGGGGCTGTGCGCCTGCGGGAGCCGACACATGTGGGAAAACGCATCCTGGCCTGCACGTTCGTTCAAATTAAAAACAAACTCTTCAAACGTTCATATACTGACAGTAAAAATGCAGTGTTGTTTTTCTTAAAACGATAGCTTAGTATATGAAAGCTCAAAACGTCTCATCCTTGAGACACAATGAAGCCCAAGTAGTTCTCTCCTAGTTAGAACTACTTTTCAGTTCAAGGGCTGGTGCGAGTCGGGGCGACGCCCCCTGCTGGCGGCAGAGCCCGCGCCCTTTGTCACCGTGATGACGGCAGGAGCATCCAGACTGTGAAAAGCCACTTAGCGTGACAGAACAAAACGCGGACGTGTTAGACAAGCGATGCTGAACATTTCGGTTAACTGATTGCTTTGGCCGGTCTGCAGTTTTTTTCAGGGAGGCAAAAGTTTAAACCCACTCACTTTGGCTCCATCAGTGACCGATGTTTAGGACAAATCAGGTGTAAAAGCCCCTTGACCTCTGCAAAGAGCACATCATGGACGCCGCTACTCCTGACGCTGGCAGCTGTCCACACGCACAGGGCGGATGGGGGTACGATGTGTCACTCAAGACAGCCCCCCCCCCACCCAGCTGCTGCTTTGTGTTCTGTGGGGAGATGAGCCCGAGCGGGTGGAAGACCTGTATCTTCCTACCAGCGCCACTGACAGCACTAGTGACGTCCAAGAAGTCAGTCTGGACAAAAGTCATTTTGACAGAAAGGAAGAGAAAGGACCGCTGCTGAGAAGTACGCTCCATTATCCACTTGTTTGAACAGGAGCGCGTCACCACCCCGTCAAACGAACAGAGGAGAGGGGCAGCGGGTGGGTGAACCGTCGCCTTACTTGACAGTGAGGGGCGCGTCTCCACTCCTGTTGGTGTAGTTGACCACGGCGTTGAAGGACTGGTTGACCCACTGCCAGAACAGCACCGCCGGTGTGGTCCTGGAACAGAGCGAGCCATCACGCTGCTGCTGTCACCTGCGGCCTCGCCGCTGTGCAGGACAGAAAACATGAGCCCCGGTGACCAGAAAGGAGGAGACCGGAGATGGGAGAACACTGGACTGGAGGCTTGGGACCTGGTGGCTGGGCAGATGTTCGTCATCCCGGTTTCCTCAGTCATTACATGCAGGTGGCACGGCGCTCAGAGGGCCACAGTGAGGACGGGCTACCTTACTTATACTTTACCTTACATTTGTAGAGAACCTGGCGCTGAGCAGGCACTCAGTACATGTCAGGTCCCTTCTACTGGGAGAAAAGGAAGCCACTGGTCGACGAAGCCACCCTGATCCTTCCTAACCGCAGGTGTAACCTAAATGTCTCGTCTGCACTGCCACCCACACACACCTGCACCTGCATCACAGGAATGGGTGAAGACGGGAATTTGCGTAGACACTGTTTTCTATTTCCTGTGTCCATCTCATTTCCTTTAGGTCTAAGCTTTAGGGGGAAAAGTTCAAGCTCCTTTTGAACAACAAAGAGAAAACTTCAGCAGAGGGAGAAGTCACCACAGACCCCTAGAGTTGCATGCATACAGACTGGACCTCAGCATGAAATCTCGTTTACTTCAAGGACATTATTTACATACACAAATCTACTCGAAGCTCCTGCGATACGGAATGAGCTGTGGTTACCTTTCCATTCACTTACCTATAAAATGTCATCATGCAACCCGTGATGGTCATGTTCATGGGAACCTGAGCCGACATGCGTCCTATCAAAACCATCTTTTCCCCGGTGTCGGGGTGAAAGGCTGAATCGTAGATGTACTTTGCTCTCCACAGTTCATTTTCTGTAAGACCCGGAGGAATAATTCCTTGTCTAGGGAAACAACAACAAATAACGCAACCGTTGAGCGTCTCTAGAACCTCGCCCGCCGTGCAGAGACAGGCAGCTGGACAGCTTTCACATCTGTGCTGACTTGAAACAGCGGCCGTGCCGCAGGGAGTGACAAACGCATTACAGAGTCAGTGAAGTTCTAATGACAGGAAGGACAATAGACACTTAAAATGAACATTTCAAACCCGCATATCTCAAACTATCTATAATTTGGAAAAACTAAAACATACCTTGTATAATAGGGAAGTGGTAAACTTAGAAATATTCTTTGTTTTAAGTGACATTTAAAAATACATTTGGAACTTTGCAAACTCTAAAATGTTTTTAACCAATTCGACAGAAGCTGTGGCGATCAAGAATAGGAATTCATTTTCATATCGATAGTTTGAAAACCTAGGTTAGAAAGGCCCAGTATTCATCTCTGAAGCAACCAGCCCATCCTAATTCTTGCCAGTTTGCCTTTTGTACGGTGCTGTCTCCATCCGGACATCGACAGGTGCTTGGGGTGGCTGTAGATGCAGGTGGCGATGTACGGGAGAGAAGGGGCAGGTGCCGTGACAAGGGGGCCTCACAGATGGGTGCTGCTGAGTTGGAGGGAGGGCTGTCTTAGTTTCAGGGTACCGTGATCCCTGGACATCTGTGTTAAGGGTCAACAATGGGGGATAAAACACACCTTCCTTGTGTGTGTGTGTATGTGTGTGAGTGTGAAAAGGATTCCATTGTGAAAAACAAAATTGTGAACTCGCTAAGTGAAGGTTTAAGGACGATAGACTACCATGATGCTCCGCTAATACATTCAGCCGAAAGCATCATCCCTGACGTTACCCGTAGTCGTGCACGATTTTTCTGGCCTTCTCTAGTTGTTCGCTGGTGAGCAGGATGTTCCTGGGATCCGTTACGGTGAAGAAATGGCTGGCTCGTCCCACAAAAGTGCTCTGATCCCATCGAGGCTCTTTGATGTTAATGTTCGGTGGGAGCTCCCCAGACATGGTCCTGGGCGGGGAGGGTTGGAGAGACAGGTCCAGTTAAGACTTACAGTGCGGACATACAGCGAGGACCTTCCGCGTCTCACTGATCGCCAAGTAAAGACGCACGTGCATTCCTACTTCCAAGAATAATTTTACTATCAATGGCAGAAAGACGACCCAAACCCACAGCTAACTTTGTCCATAAATCTCAACCAAATTTCAGTAATTTCTCACATACGTCTTTTTATAAGTCCTTGGTATTATATCCTTCTTTACTTTTGGAAACCTAAAACTACTCTAGAGAAACTAGAAATAGAAAACGTTTAAGAAAAATAATATCAACAGTAACACAGTCTCATGTTTGAAACCCTTTTTCTGGGTGAAATATTCAACATCCAACTATTACTGCATTCCGGTCTCTGTCCGTTACTCCTGCCAGTGGGCGGGGCCGCCAGTAGGCGGCGCTGTCTTCGTCCTGCGCGGGAGTGAAGTCTCTGGCGCAGTGGGAGGGGAGCAGTGAATACGGCTTCCCCGAAGGCTGGTTTGTTCACTGGGAAGCAGCCAGCCCTCTGGTCCCGGACTTTCTCCCGACCTGCTGCCTCCCCTCCCCTAACAAAGGTTGAAATTGGTCGAAGACAGCACCTCTTTTTAGAGAATGATGCCACACCTACTGGGGACAGGCGGCACAGGACACCAGAGAATGTGTTCAGGAGCGTGCACATGCGTTCACTACCTTTATAACACCTAAAGCAAGCGAAGGGCACCACCGAGCGAACCGGGAGACGCCCGTGGGGAGCGCATCCTCTGCACCGTGTTCGCCTGAGGCCCTGATGGAGATGCGGAACCCCTGAGACAGGAACCCCTGAGACAGCGTCAGAGCTTCAGAGGCCGGGAAAGAGAGGCGGGAGGAGGACCGACCGCAGGGCCTCAGGGGACTAGGTGGCGAGCTCCTGCAGAGGGAGTTGACCAGCAGCCAGTTACCAGCTGGTTTAGCAACTGCAGGGAGTCTACAGCAAAGCGCTGGGCTTTGCACATCGCCTGGGCAGGTTTCTTGTTTTCAACAGGCCCAGTTCCCATGACCTGGAGAAAGGATGGAATGGGGGTGCAGAGGAGGAAACGAGGCTGGAAGACCCCAGAGCAGAGACAGAGGGGGATGCCCACTGCGAGGAGGTCTCTCGGGTATCGAAATACAGGCATACCTCGTTGTATTGTGCCTTGAAGTTCGTGCGTTTTTTACAAACTGCACATCAGTGGCAACCCTGCCTGGAGCAAGTGGACGGGCCCCGTTTTTCCAACAGCATTTGCTCAGGGTCTGTGTCACAGTTTGGTAATTCTCGCGATAGTTCAGACTTTCTCATTACTGTTATATTTGTTTTGGTGCTCTGTGATCAGTGATCTTTGATGTTATTATTGTAATTGTTTTGGGGCTCCACGAACCCCAAGGATGGCGAACTTAGTGGATAAATGCTGTGTGCGCTCCATTCCCCGGTCTTCCCCTCTCCTCCTCAGGCCTCCCTGTTCCCGGAGACACAACAATAGTGAGACTAGGTAACTGATAACCTACAACGGCCTCCGCATGTGCAGGCAAAAGGAAGAGTAAAAGGCCTCTCACTGTAAGTTGGAAGTGTCATTGAACAGCTGAGTTGTCTGTGGAGCGGGGACTTTTTCCAGGGAACTTTTAGGCTTGTAACCCAGTCTTCAGGAGCCATTCTGGGAGGCCTGCCTGCCTTCCTCCCAGGTTAGAGATCACATAGGCACTGGACGGCCATGCAAGGGCAGCGCCCCCCCCCCCGCCCCCCGCCGACTCCTCGGCCTGGACCTCTCCCCCCACACACCAGCCTTCCAGGCTGGTGAGCAGGCAGCTCCAAGCAGTTGGTGGTGATCCGTTTAGTCTCTAAATGAGTCTACTGAACCAGTTGCTTAGCTGAACGGGGGTTCCTGGCTCCAAGCAGCACCTCCCTCGCTGTCCTCTCACTTGCAATCCTTGGGCGGAGGCGTCATGGAGGCGTTATATCTGAGTTCAAATCCCAGCTGCACTGCGACTGTCACCCTGGAGACTTTATTCTAGGGCTCCAGGTCTGTGTATCTTTAGCGGCAAGGTTAGGGTATCGCCTAATCCCCACTGGCATCCAACAACCACCTAGTCTACGAGCTTGTCCTACAGTTTCTCAGCTAACCCTAACAGTGCGGGTACGGGGCGGTGCCAACGTGCTGCAGTAAGTGCCCGCGCCAAAGCGCTGGCCTCAGTTGTCCGGCTCCAGAACCTCTGCTCCGTGGAGAAGCGGCTGATTCTCCCTGGAAACCCTGATTCAGGAGTGCGGTGGGGCCTAGGAATCTGAGTTTTAAGTACACCATTGGTATCCTACAATCTTAGTTAAGTTTGGAAAACACGATGTTTGAACGAGTATAAAAGTTATAAATAAATAATAACCAGAGCCTGGCTGGTGTAGCTCAGTGGATTGAACACGGGCTGTGAACCAAAAGGTTGCCGGTTTGATTCCCAGTCAGGGCACATGCCTGGGTTGCGGGCCAGGTCCCCAGTAGGGGCCATGTGAGAGGCAACTGCACATTGATGTTTCTCTCCTTCTCTTTCTCCTCTCTTCCCCCTCTTTGAAAATAAATAAATAAAATCTTAAAAAAAAAAAAATAACCAGAAGCCCTACCAATGAAGGGAAGATTTTTACCCTCTGGTGGGGCAACACACTTGTATAGGTGACTCTGGGGCCATCCGTGCAGGCTGCTGGGTCTGTCCCTCCGAGCTGGCCCCTGCTGAGGGCCCCTGCCCTGTGGCCCGGTCCCCAAGGGCCCACCCTGACAACTCGCGGAATCCCAGCTGGACTTTAACCACAGCATTCTGGATTGGAGTCCTGATTCTGTCCCTTCCTGTCTAGGCATGTCACTGGGTGAGTCACTTCCCATCTCTGAGTCTCGGTTTTCTCATCCATGAGGGAGAGGTCAGCGCTGGCCCCCGGAGCTGGCTGGATGGGCCCGACTAACCGTGCCTCGAAGGCAAAGGTGAGGCCCTCACTCCCAGGCCAGGTCTCCAGGAGGGAAGCTGCTGTCCACAGCGGCTGGAGTCCAGCCCAGCCCTGCAGCGGCTGGGGGCGGGGTGGGGGCGGGAATGGAATGGAGCTTTGCCGCCTGAGCACGTTGAAAAGATAACCAGAAACCACTAAGCAAAAGAACTTTTCCCCAAGATAAACTTTACTTCAGACATTTGGCCACCTGCCAGGAAACTGCTTCACTGTTGAAAAGAGAATTTTCCAAAATTTCACAGAAAATAAGCAGAGAATGTGCTTCATCAGGGACTTAGTGACAAAGACTTTAACTCTGGCTAAAGATTAACGAAGGCATTAACTCGGGAACTTGGCCGAAACAAGTGCAGTCTCAAAGAGACAGGGCGGGTCTGGCCGCCGGTCTGCGCAGTCAGGGCCAGGCGGGAGCGGGGCCCTGGCTCAGCCGCTGCGGGGGGACAGGACTGAGCGCCCCTATGTGCCGGGGCCTGGGCTTGCCCTACGCTATTGGACCGCTAACTCCTCATTTCAGCCCTTTCAGAAAATTCCCTCTCTGTAGTTCCTCCAAGACACCAAGTTCCAAGGCCCAGATGACAAGCCTGGGAGGGGCTGCTCTGTCTGACCTCCTGCCACACTCTTGCCCCTCAGAGGGCGGGGGGCCGTGTGTCTGCCAGGACAGCCAGGCCCATGCAAGGAGTAGCAAATGTCCTTCTTTGTCTGGCTTTCAGCTGGTCACCCCCACACGGCGCTCCTTTCTCGTGGGCACAGCCACACAGGAGATCAGATCGGAGACCAGAAAGCGGACCCTGTGCAAAAACTGTGTCCTTTCAGAGGGCATTTCCACTCAGCAGCGACTTTCTGCGGCATACACTCCTCTGCTCCAGGGACGGGCCTGTCAGGAGAGGGAGTGCTGCCTTGCATCGGAAGATGCGCTCCATTGCTGCCTTCTGCCTGTCTCCTCCCGCCGTACTCCTGCCCCCACTCCCACCCCACCATGCAGAGACCCCTCTTTTATTAACTGTGAAACACCCGGCTCTCAACACGATCCCTGTGCATGTTCCAGTCCTCAAGATCAATATCGGGGTTGGGTTTCTTCATCTCTATCTTAGGATGGGTGAAGTTCTTCTTCATGTAAAAAAATTCTATCGCCTTGGTTGGTGTGGCTCAGTGGACTGAGTGCGGTCCTGCGAAGCAGAGGGTTGCCAGTTCAATTCCCAGTCAGGGCACAAGCCTGAGTTGCGGGCCAGGTCCCCAGTAGGGGGCGCATGAGAGACAACCACACATTGATCTTTCCCTCTCTCCTTCCTTTCCCCTCTCTCTAAAAACAAACAAACAAATACTCTATTGGTTTCTGCTTGAGGGGGTAGCATGAGGTTGAAACAATGATAAAATGCTGCCAACCTGTAATATCTAGACATGTGCGGTTTGGTGTTTCACCCACATCAAAGAGTGAACTCACAGAGTATATGCTGTCTATGAAAATATTTTACAATACTAGTTAATTAAAAATTGAATAGCTTTGAACTTATGATAATTCAATGTCTACTTGTTTCATATTCTAACTTAATTTTTCACTTTCTAGGCTAACTTGCACGGTTGGTATTTTTTTAAATGACCTACTGCTAATGATATTTTTACCTTTAACCTCAAGCGGAGGGCTGTACCCATGGCTGCACCCTGACTGGGCATGCGTGAAAGCACTGCCCGCATGGGAGGGCACAGGGCCACCGTCCATCCATTCTAAGGCCACCAGAGAGCAGAGGAGGTGGGTCTGCCCTAAAGTCGCTGCTACTCTGGCCGTCCTCCCAGCCTTCTCCGCAGGAAGCACGGGCGTGGAAGGGACATGCGCTCCCTGCTGGCACCTTTCTATGACCATCCACACGGGGTCTCAGAGAGCTGGAACACAGGATCGAGAGCATTGGAGACAGTTCACCGAGGGCGAGTTATCGCCAGCCCTGCTAGGAAGGCCCCTCTCCTGAAGGCCAGGGGGTCTGAGACCCTGCCCACCTCACCTGACCCTTGGCTGGTCAGAGCAATAACCCTCCTCTCCACACACCGTCAGCCTCACCAGCTGGACCCCTGCCGCCCTGGGGGGAGGAAGGACCTGCTGCAGGCCCCAGTGCTCCTCGGTGGGGCCTCCACTCATCCTCCCATAGAGCTCCCTCTCACCTGACACCTCTTCCACGTCAGGTCTGAGCCCAGCACCGTAATGGCTGCAAAGCCCCCTCATTTACCTGCGTGCCCCCTTCCACCTATTTACGACGCCTGGAACACGGAAGCTCAGGAAATTGGAGGTGGACAAAGGAAGAGACACTCTAGGGACTCAAGTCAAAAATCTAGAAGGTGAGGCAGAAGAGAGATTAGGCCTTTTGAGGCAATTACGGACCCAATGCCCTGCGGGCTCAGAGGCAGCTGCGGGCAGAGCAGTGACGTCACTCAGTGCAGTGGAGCTTGGCTTTCTCATTCGGGCACTCACCACTCACTGACCCAGGGTGTCTGAGGTGCGGGCCACTGCTGGGTGCAGAGGCAGGGAGGGGAGCAAAGGCAAACGCCCTGATTACAAGGAGAGAATACAGCAAGCCAGGAGACACAGTTCATTTCCACTGCAGACAAACATGTTAAAGGAAGAACACAGGGGTACGTGTAATGAGGCCACGGGCCGAGGCGGGCAATTTTTGACAGCTCAGCCAAGGGGAAGCATCTTTGAGGAAGTAACATGTACACTGACACTCAGATGGCCAGCTGTGTGACCTTGGGCAGATCACTCAACCTCTCTGAGCCCAGTTTTCTCGTCTGGATGAGGAAAGCAATGCAAGTACCTCACAGGGATGGAAGAATGCAAAAGTAAAGGGACCTAAATCACCTGCACACACTCAGCAGATAATGCAGTTATTGTCACCCTGATAAGGTTACAGACCTGTGATGGGAGGGAAAGATCAAGGCGGGCAGAGGAATGCAAGGTCTGCCCAGGACAGGACTATTTATTGCCCACCTCTTCCCTACTGTGTCGCGGGTTCTAGGGCAGGGGCCCGCGGTCCCCTCTGACCCCAGAGCCCCGCGCTGAGCCAGGAGCAGCCAAGAGCTAGGAGCAGGAGGGGCGTGGGGGGTCTGTGCCACCTGGTCGCCTAGCAACCGCGTGCGTGGTGCCTGTCCTCATGGCAGCCATCTTGGGCGTCCTCCCCGCAGGGTGTTTCATCATGCGTCGCCGGAGATGCGCGGCAGGGGGCGCGCGGGCGAGCCCCCTCCAGTCCATCGGGAGAGCTCATGGGGAGCTCCGGCTGCTGGAGCGGGGAGCTGTCAGGCAGCTGATAGCAGAGGTCTCCGAGATGCAGGGACCTCCGGCCCGGGCGTTCCCCGGCACGGCGAGGGGACTTGCAAGCTCTCAGCCGGGGGTGTCCCTGCAGCCGGCATGCGGGCGCGCGCCCCGGCCCCAGCCCGCGCCTCTCCACCAGACTCCCCGTGCTCGTCCCACCCACGGTGGCCACGCCACCACCAGCAACTCACCGCAACACTCAGGCCGCAGCCGGCACCACTGGCAGGACCCGGTTGGCGCAGCCTCACTCCCCACCGGAAGCGCTTCTCCCGCCACCGAGGCAGAGCGCGCCGGAGCGCGCCCCAGTCCCCGCCCAGAGCCCGGGGGTCGGAGGTCGGGTCGGGCACCGCGCGCTGTCACAGTGGAAACCCCAGCCCCGCCTCCTGAGTCGCCAAGCTGTCGCCAGACCTGCTCCCCTCCTGTCTGGGCCAGATCCCGGTGCCAGCGCTTTGGTTTTGGCTCCTTGCCGCCCCCCCCCCGCCACCTCCCCGTCTCCATCGTGATCCCCCAAGTTCATCCTCAGGATGGTGTGGGGCTCTGCTCCTGCTAAAGCCATGTTTTCTATCTCAGTTCCCCGAGGGACTACGCCTTCCTTAAATTTCTGTATTCCCAGGGTCTTGGATAGGGTCAGCATCCATTCATTCCCTCACCCACTCATTTATTTATTCAAACCCGTCCGTTGAAGTGAAACTAAGCTGAAAAAGGCAAGTGACAGCGAATTCAAATGACGTAATTTCCGTCCCTGGGCTCAGCCAATCCTGAAGCTAGGTTTGCTTCCTGGGCTTGTAGTTATGGGAGCCAATAAATCTACCCACATACACTTAAAAAAAAATCATAAGCCCTTGGGAATTGGATTTCTATCCCTGATGGGGGGTGGGGCAGTGACAGAGGTGATGACATTTGTACGGAATGCGACTACATTTCAAAACGTAGGAAAAAGAGGCAGAAGAAGTGAGCTGAGGTTTTTGGAAGAAAAAACAAGTGTTTGCGTGTGTCTTTACCATTGTTTTAAATAAACAGCGTTCAGAAACTGCTTCTGTGGAAGCTGAGATAGTATTTTTCAGCTTTATTAATAAGGAAGCTGAGTGCTGGGGAATTCTTGCCAGGCTTTCATGGACAAAGGTTGCAAAAGCCTTGTGTTTTCATGCAGACTTTGAACCGTTCAGGGCCTCGCAAAAACAACACGAGGCGCAGTCAGCAAAGACAGGGCACTTCTCAGCATCATGAAGGTCAGCGAGGTGAGGACAGAGCTTGCTGACTACAGCCCAAGGCGAAGGTTCCCTCTGGGTAGGACAGGGCATTCAGTGATCGTCGGTGTTTTTCTGTACAATGAACATTGAAACGAAAACTTTAAACTCCAGACTATATTAGCAAAGTTATATATGATGGTTAAAGAAATACATAATCACACCAATTTGAAAAGCGCAGAAAAGCTCAGGCGCACCCTCCATGTTTTCGCTGGTGTGCTCCCTCCTCGATTTTTCATATATTTTCTTCCAGTGATTTCTTTTCTTTTCTGTCCCGTCAAACTTCCGTTCATCTGAGGCTTGCGTTTCAGCCCTCTGTGCGTTGGACCCAGAAGCAGGAGGCCCAGGGGTCAGGGCACGGGCTGTGGAGGCAGACCCGCCTGGCTTCCCGTTCCACCTCCCGCCCCATTGGCTGCCAGACCCTAAAGAAATGCCTTCCTTTGCCCCTCTGGGCCTCTGCTTCTCCGTCTCTAACATCGGCTCGAGGCTAACACCTGCCCCGTGGGACTGCGGGGGTGCCTGGCCCTCAGTGCCTCTGCTGCTGTTATTGGGGTTCCGGCCTCAGGGCTCCCACGGCGCCTCAAACGGCCCTCGGGGGGCGCTCTCCTCAAGGTGTCTAAGCACACATTTACAGTCCTGGCTTCTCTCTCTAGACTGTGGGTCCTTTAAAATAAAAAACTCAGTCTTATTCAACTTTCCACCCCCACTGTCTAGCACAATGCGGGATGTGGCGGATGCAGGACTTTTTTTGCTAAATATGTGATTAGCATCATGATGTACGTATTTTATGATTTGCTTTCTTCACGGAAAGTTACATTTCGTAAACGTTTTCTCAGGTATCACTATCTTCATTTCATTCATGCTTTTACTTGACAAATGCTTATTGCACCCCAATTATACATTAGCAACCGTTCCAGGTGCGGGAGAGTCTACACTGAAAGGCACACATGTAACCCCATGTCCCTGTGCCAAGGCTGCTTGAGGAGGGGAGACAGACAACGGACACAGCCTGTGAGCACAGCACACAGTAGTGGGGAGCGCACCCCATAAAAAGAGGTGCGAGGAGGGAGCGTGGTCAGGGCAGACCTCTGGGAAAGGGTCCTTTCTCGTCTGTACAGAACCCCATTGAGTGTCATGTCGTTACCCATTCAACCTGCTGAGGGGCCTCCATCCGCTCAGGCGTATTTGATGCTGTGTGTGTTTTCTCAGCAGCTCTGCAGAACCTTACAGAAGAAGGGAGGTAGGGCAGTGCCGGTCACGGAGGGCCCACTGCGCGATGGGCACAGAGTCCCTTCCACAAATACCTTCTCGAGTCCTCGCAGAAACGCGGAGGGGTTAACGGCTTGTATTAGGGTTCAATGGGAAAACAGAACCAATAGGATCGATCTATCTATCTGTCTACCCTATATATGCCTACCTACCTACCTACCTATCCACTCAGGGATTTCTGGTGAGGAGTTGAAGAGAAAAAGGAGATTGTTTATCAGGCCAGCCCAATGAAGAGGCCAGAGGCAAAGCAGTCTCCCCAGACAAAGGCTTGAGGTCATTTTTTTTTTAAGATTTTATTTTTATTTTTAGAGAGAGGGGAAGGGAGGGAGACAGAGAGGGACAGAAACAGCAATGTATGGTTGCCTCTCACATGGCCCTCACCGGGGACCTGGCCTGCAACCCAGGCATGTGCCCTGACTGGGAATCGAACCAGGACCGTTTGGTTCCCAGCCCGCGCTTCAATCCACTGAGCTACGCCAGCCAGGGCTTGAGGTCAGTTTTAAGAGGTGGGAGTAAGCAGAGGTTTTACATAGTTCCTCCTTCTAATGCTGGGGGTCTGACTGTCATCTCAACCAAGCAGCTCAGGCTAGGAAGGTGGCGGGGTCGGCAGAGCACGAGGAAGGAGCGTGGCAGCGTGTGGCTTATCAGCGAGTCCCCGTGAAACCCTGTTCTGGGTCTTCTTTGCTGATGACACCGAGCTTCTTCCTGGGCTTTGAGCCCCGGCTGGTAAAGAGAGCATCTCCGCTACTGGAGTTCCCTAAATCTTTGTTCCACTGTGTTTTGGAGGTCAATTTAGGGTTATCTAAGTTGCTTGGTGTGCCTGCTCAAACCTCGGGGACCAGGCTGATCCGGCTGGGTCTGGTGGCCTCTGGCCCGCTGTGGGGAGGGCTGCTGTTAACTCCTGAGACCCTTAAAACTAGAACAACGATTAGGGCCTGGTCTCAAGGGCAGGGTCGACCTGCCCCCTGCCCGTTAGTGGGGCTGGACAGTGGTCAGCAGGTAGACGTTCCTCAGATATGCAGCCCGCAATCCTGAAAGCATTCTTGTTTGGGAGGGAAAACAACGTGTGTCTCCAAGACAAAGCGTGTGTAAACCACATGAATCGGCTCTTTGTTTAAAAATAAAGCGGCACTCACTGTCACGTGGGAGCCAATTCTGGCTTAAATAGGCCCTGGGGGCTAAATACCACCTCAGTTCTCCCGAGAAAGTCGAGTCACAACATTGTGGGCTTAAGGACCTGGTTCATTAGTCAAATTAATCTTAACGAAAGAGGGCAGAAATAAGGGAGAAATAATACTTCACATTTCTTTTTGCTCCGGTTTCTTGAACTCTTCTGAGAAGAACGAGCTACCTGCTTCCTCTTTGGGTCTCGTCCTTTCATTCCATTCCAACATCTATTTACTGAGCGTCTGCCTGGGCGGCTCCCGCCGGCACGGTGAGCGGCACCGAGTCCCTCCCTCCCTTGGGGGAGACAACAACGAACCAGTAAATACGGGAGTTTAGGGAATGAAAAGTGGAGTGAAGGAAGCTGGGTAAGAGGGACAGAGCAAGGCAGGCACCAGGTGGTAGTTTAGAAGGGGTGTTCAAGGAAGGCTTCCCTGAGGAGGTGGCACTGGGGTGGAGGCCTGAACAAAGGTAGGGAAGGAGCTTTGTTCTAACACCTGTTTTACAATCCCCTTAGATCAAGTCCTCCCTGTTAAACTAACTTCTGTTTTTCTGATTGAGACCCTGACTGATGGAATGTGGCCTTTCAGGACCCAGCACCCTGTTCTGCTGAGAACGCCCTGACTTGGAGTGGCCACCTTCACCCCGTTTTGTAGCACCCATGCGGTTTGGGTGGGGTTGAACCAGATTTCAGCTCCAAGGTGGTTGGCTTAATCCTATCTGCCCCTTATTAGCATGTGAGTTTGGGCAAATTCACAGGAGTTCCTGGGCTTCTGTTTCTCCAGAGTTAACAGAAGGCTCCTGACGCTCTCACCAGAGTCGGCCCATAGAGGGCGCTAAAAACGTTAGTTTCGTTTTCCGTTTTTGCTTTAGTAACTATGATTCTTTCTTTCAATGTGTTTCATTTTAGCGCTTAGGAGCCTGACCGTTACTGTATTGTAGCAAATACAAACCACCGTTTTACAATGGCTCTGACTCAGAAACCCCAGCTCATCGGCGTTGGCTGTGTTTTAGGATGATTTAACCCAAGTGGGCTTCAGCGATCTCTGGCTCTGCTACTGGGTCGCATGTTCTCTAATTAACCTGCTAAATCTGGCTTTTAAAAGATGACATCTGTTGGTATACAGACTGCTTTGTTTCAGTTTGTGAATTTGTGTTTCATGCCTTCAAGTTATTAAAGAAATCTGTAATGATAAAGTCCTCGCCCCAAGTCAGTGAATGTGATGGGGACAGCTACCTTGGACTCTTTGTGCTTGAGGTAATAATCATTTCCAATACACAGAGCATCAGCTGTCCTCGACCCGATGTAGGAGATGCGGCTTTGGAGTTGGCCTTGGACGACTCCCGTTCTACCGTCCCATTCATCATGTGGCTTGGGACAGACCTTCCCCTCCCTGAGCCTCCACTTAATCTATTTCTTATTTTGTTGCCTGTGCTTCGGGTCTCGTACCCGAGAAATTATTGCTGCTTGCCCACTATAATGCCTTCTAAGAGTTTCATCATTTTAGGTCTTGATCCATTTGGAATTAATTTTTAAAAAATATACTTTATTGATTCTGCTATTACAGTTGTCCCAAGCTCCCCCTCTTTTGTCCCCCCCCCGCCTCCACCCGGTACCCCCGTTCCCTCCAGCAATTTCCCCCCTTAATTCATGTCTGTGGGTCACGCATGTAAGTTCTTTGGCTTCACATTTCCGATACTACTTTTAACCTCCCCTTGTCTATTCTGTACCTACCAATTTGCTCTTCTTAATCCCTACACCCTTTCCCCCCATTCTCCCCCTTTCCCCTCCCAGCTGATAACCCTCCAAGTGATCTCCATACCTATGATTCTGTTCCTGTTCTGGGTGCTTGCTTGGTTTGTTTTTTTAAGATTCAGTTGTTGATAATTGTGAATTTGTTGCCATTTTAATATTCATAGTATTGTTCTTTTTCATCAATAAGTCCCTTTAACATTTCATATAATAATGGTTTGGTGATGATGAACTCCTTTAGCTTTACCTTGTCTGGGAAGCACTTTATCTGCCCTTCCATTCTCAATGAGAGCTTTGCTGGATAGAGTCATCTAAGTTGCAAGTCCTTGCCTTTCATCACTTTGAATACTTCTTGCCAGTCCCTTGTTGCCTGCAAATTTCTTTTGAGAAATCAGCTGACAGTCTTATGGGAACTCCTTTGTAGGTAACTCTCCGCTTTTCTCTTGCTGCTTTTAAGATACTTTCTTTATCTTTAACCTTTGACATTTTAATTATGATGTGACTTGGTGTGGTCCTCTTTGGGTCCAAATTGTTTGGGACTCTCTTTTCTTCCTGGACTTGTATGTCTATTTCCTTCATCAAATTAAGGAAGTTTTCTTTCATTACTTTTTCAAATAAGTTTTCAATTTCTTGCTCTTCCTCTTCTCCTTCTGGCACCCCTATGATTAGGATGTTGGTACATTTGGAGATGTCCCAGAGGTACCTTACACTATCCTCATTTTTTAAAATTCTTTTTTCTTCTTGCCATTCTAATTGAATGCTTTCTTCTTCCTTATGTTCCAAATTGTTGATTTGATACTCGGTTTCATCCCCTCCACTGTTGGTTCCCTGTAGATTTTTCTTTATTTCACTGAATGTAACCTTCATTTCTGCCTGGGTCTTTCCTATGCTGTTGCTGTACTCAGTGAGTTCTGTGAGCATCCCGATCACCAGTGTTTTGAACTCTGCATCTGATAGGTTGGTTATCTCTGTTTTGTTAAATGCTTTTTCTGGAGTTCTGTTCTGTGCTTCCGTTTGGGCCATATTTCTTTGTCTCCTCAATCCGGCAGCCTCCCCGTGTTTGCTTCTGTGTACTAGGAGAGCTGCTCTGACTCCCTGTCTTAGTGGTGTGGCCTGTTGTAGAAGAGCAGACCTGTAAATTGTGTGGGGCTGAGCCTTAGGTGGTCGCCAGGGCGGGGCAACCCGTTTCACTGCTTTGTGGCTGTGTCGGGGGAGGGCTCGGAGAGAGGACCGTGCTGCTGCCTGGCTTCTGGAGGTGTCCCTGGGAGGAAGCTGTCTCCTGGCACCAGCCCTGTTTCTAGCCCATATGCCACTGGTGCCCTTCCAGCTGTCTCCCGGCGCTAAAACTCAGAGTGGGGGTGTCTCGTGAGTGCTCAGTCTATGTAGTCCCTTTAAGAGGAGTCTCCTGATGATCTGGCTGTTTCTTCCACTGCCCCAACCCCCACTGATTTTTACAGCCAGAAGTTATAGGGATTTATCTTTCTGGTACTGGAAGCCTGGTTGACTGGGTAGTCTGGTTTTTGACTGGGATCCCTTGCTCCTGAGGTATCCCTCCTGATTTTTATCCACCACATGTGAATGTGGGACTGCCGTTCTGCTGCCTTGTTCTGCCACCTCTCTGCCCAACTCCTGCGGCTCCCTGCCTCTCCATGCCTCTCCACTTCTCTCCATGTCTCTGCCCCCCTACCCATCTGGATGAACGTGGCTTCTTTAAATCCTTGGTTGTCAGACTTCCATACAGCTCAGTTTTCTGACAGTTCTAGGTGATATTTGTTTTGTAGTTTAGATCTAATTTTTTCTGTAGTTGTGCAAGTAGGTGAAGCGTGTTTATTTATGCCTCCATCTGGACTGGAAGTCTGAATAAATTTTTATATATGGTACTAAGTAAGAGTCCAGCATTATTCTTTTGCATGTGACTATCCAGATTCCCCAACAACATTTATTGAAAAGAAACTCCAGTCCCCTGTCTGTCCCTCTGTGTCTCCACTTAAACTTCAGATGCCTGAGAGGCAGTCTGAACAGGGGCCAGGGTGGCCTCGTGTCCGTCCCATGGGGTCAGGGGCGTTAAGCGCCATGCTGGGCAGGTGGACAGAGTAGAAGCAGCCACTACAGCCAGGCACAGACCACAAGAAGGAGCCATCGTTGTTTGGAGATGAGAAGTCCACCAGACTGATTCACTGATTGACCTGTGTAACAAAGAGAGAGACAAAGTGAGGATTCCGAGTCTCCTCTTTCAGAAACGCAAAGAAAAATGGCAGCCTGAGGAACCTTCCAGGAATGATAGATGTCAATAGGGATGGCACTCCCTGTGAGCCAGTCACTCTGAAAGGCGGTCAGGGGTTAGAGGTGCACTCCCCTGGGAAGCCCCTGCGCCCAGGCACCTTCGAAGAGACTTACATGGATGCGGAGGTCCCGTACATGGTTCCTAAACAGAGGACTGAGTTATCCTTGTGAACGTTTCCTGCCTCCTACTTTATCTAATCTTTTCCCCCCAAAGGCTGTACCATTTGGATTTCATCTCCAATTACAGCTGCACCAGCTTTTTATTTTGTTTCTCTGCCTGTAATTAGGGGTTCCTTTGCCGAGATGCAGCTAGAATTCCTTTTGCTAGAATTGAATTCAATAGAGTGATGTTTAAAGAAATTTAAGACCTAATAAAAAAAACTATGTATATAAATATACACACACACATAAATGTGCATATATGTGTATATGTATATGCACACACACACGTAATAGATTTAAAGAAAGGGACAAGCAGCATATAATATTTGCTACAATTCCCAGTAGCCTCAGGTGGGGACATGGAGGGGGCACAAGAGCTACTTGTCTCTGCTGACCCCCCTTTATGAGGCGCTTCCGAAGATTAGGGACACGTAACCGTGACTCAGCTCGTGCCCCCGGCGTGTGCTGCGAGGATGACTGGGAGGCTGGCAGCTAAACTGAGTGAGAGGCGCTGAGGCCTGGATTAGAGCAGCAGTTTGTGAGAATAAAGGAAAAAGGGACAAACGTCTCCAAGAGTCTCAGAGGAAGGCAGGAGTGTATGACTTTGAACACGGAGAGGGAGGGACAAAAGGAAGAAAAAGGCAGACAGCTCCAGATTGGTAGGTGACAATTTTAAAAAGGAAGTGAACTCTGGCTGGTGTGGCTCAGTGGATTGAGCGCAGGCCTGCGAACCAAATGGTGGCTGGTTCGATTCCCAGTCAGGGCACATGCCTGGGTTGTGGGCCAGGTCCCCAGTGGGCGGCATGCGAGAGACAATCACACATTGATGTTTCTCTCCCTCTCTATCTCCCTCCCTTCCCCTCTGTCTAAAATAAATAAATAAAATCTTAAAAAAAAGAAGGAAGGGAACTTACACATAAGGCTTATCTTGGAAGGTGAATAGGTCTTCACCCCTCCCGCCAGAGTCTTAAAAGTTTACATAGAGGCGCTGGCTGGGTTCAGTCCAGATGGGATCAGTGGCACAGTGCTTTCGAGCTGCGTCCTTGAAACCAGACTGTTGTAGGGAGAGGGCAGAACACACATTCCAAGGATGGGGGGGGGGGTCGCGGCAGCAAGGATGCCCAGAGCCATCTCATGGGTCAGCCAGTGGTCACTTCTTCTCAGCGACCCTCTCCAACAGGGGCTGGACTGACCGGTGGTTACGTCCTGAGGAGGGAAGGAACTTAACCAGTGGCAGAGGTGGACTGGGCACAACTAGCCTCGGCTCATTCATCTTTCTGCGAACTGAAGGAAACTCTCAGGGGTCCTCTGATCATATATTGCCACCTGCGCCCAGCGGACAAACGAGCAGCTTTGTTTCTCTACAGAACATCGATTTACAGCCCCGAGACATGCTTTAGCATTTTCTCTGCAAAACCTCTCCCCCAGGCTTCACAGTTTCCACAAAAGGCCCAGGGAAGACGCTCTAAGGTGATTTAAGTAGATTCTGTGGTTGCATGGCATGAACACGTTTCCTGAATTAGCCCTCACCTGAAAGTGAGAGCTTCCTCTTTTCTTTCCAACAACACTGAAACACACAGCGATTCTCTGTTGTGTTGCATCAGAGCTGTTTGTCATTTAACACCGGGACGTAAACTCTCTGAGGCCCGGTGTTTGTTTTGTTTCGTGACTGGGTCCCGGCACCTAGAAAGCGCCCGGCCAATCGTAGGCACTCAGGAAACATTTACGACCTTCGTGATGGCATTTGTCACCACTCCGTCTCTTCTGAACGTGCGGACTCTGCCCACACACTGGTTCCATGCGTCTCCGAAGGCGGAGAGGTTTGGATGGGGGCACTGGACGTGGGCCCGTACACAGTGACCCTTTACCATTCCTTCTGTCATTTAAATCTCCTTGCAGGATCATTGACGGATGAAGAGACATGATAACAATGTATCGTGGGGTTTATGTCAGGTGTAGAAGTAGAAATAAGGATGGGAGGACAGACACAGAAGGGTACTATTGGGAGGGTCCTAGCTGGTGGTGAAGTGACACACTGTCGCCCTTGAGAGGGGCTGAGGAAAAGCATGTGAGGTGTGGACGTGAGCCTACTGGTGTTCGTGTTGGCATGCACTCTATCACACATCTACGGCACAAGAGATTAGTATACATATCTGTATGATAATTCTTCCCAAATGCATGTTGTAAACCTCAAAGCAACCATGAAAACAACAAAACAGAAAATTACAGAAAGTGAGGCTTCCATAGTGGAGACAAAGTGGAATTTTGAAAATGACTCTGCTAAGCCTCTAGAAGGCAGAAAAAGAGGAAAAGGATAAAGAGAACCGAGAACAGACGCAACAATGAAAACACGTTCCAGGTACCACGGTCCTCTGAACCGCCTCCCACGGTGACATGCGTGGACCTTCCGTGTTTCATAGTGTTGACTGTAGAATTGCATGTCACCTATTGGAGGAGAAAAGCTGGCATGGGACTAGGAATTTCAGAGAAGCTGCATTTATGGCCTAAAAAGAGCATCCTGGTTACTTAATCAAGGTTAGTCAAGCTTTCTCTCTTTTCATGGAGCCTTTAAGCAGTTGTTTTTGGTATGAAATCATCAGTGTCGATAATGCTAAGGCCTCCTAAATATAGATCATTGTTACACTTGGCAGTTCAGTTGTTTTATTTACTGTGAGATTCAGCTCCTCCGCCGCCGCCCGTCCCCAAGGCGGTGTGCCTTCTGTATTCGTTTACTTCTACAAGCTCCGAGTAAAAACTTGCTGAAAAGCATCCTTTTAACTTCCCCTCCCCGCGGTGCATAAATCACAGCAGAGCTTAAAAGACATGCTAATTTGGGAAACAAAGGTGCTTTTGTGTTTGGATTTCCATTCCCAGCAATATCTCATTCTAATACCTGCTTGCATTTATATTCACATTCTTTATGTTTGGGGGACATTTTTATAGAACAAAACTGAAGCCTTCGTTTCACCTTGGCTTCAAGAGAGAAAAAAAAAAAAAAAAACAGGAAAAATACCCAAACCTGTAGCTAAACTGTAAGTTCCTCTGAATTCATTCTGTGCCAAGTGGAAAAAGCCCTGAAATTTAGGTGATATTTTTACTCTTCCCTGTTCCCTCAGCAACAATGTTCAAAAATCAGTGACCAGAGTGTGGTAGAAATGGGTCTCGGGTGTCTGTCTGAGAATGAGAAATTGTTCAACTTCCTTGTTTTCCCGGTGACAAGAAATAAAACTCCCCCTTTAGGTGTCCGCAGGTTCTTCCCTCCTGGGCTCCTGGGCCTTTCTGAGTTACGAGTAGAGACGAGATTTGATGTTCTGCCAGTGTGAATGGCAGAAATTTGCTTGTGAGTGAGAACTACCTCTCCAGCACTGTACAAGTGGCGTGCGCTGATTTGCTCACCTAGATCTGTCAGGAGGATGAGTTGCGAGAAAAAGACACAGGTCAGTGAGGGTCAGTGTGGAAAGAATTAAGGAGAATTTTCAAGCAAAGGAAAAGAGATTCCTTTGAAGCCGCTGCTGAGCTTGAGAGAAATAAAGATATGAAAAAGTATGCTATGAATGTCCTTTGTTTCCAATAAGGTTTTGGTTAATATTGAAATTTCACATCAAAGATTTTTTTTTTTTTTGCTATTGAATTGCTGTTTCACTAAACGTGATGGCACCCAAGACCCCACCAGTTGCTGCTGGGCTTTCTGTAGACGGGCCGCCTGAGGCTGGCATTCTGCCTGTGGTCACGGTCCTCATTTTAATTGAAAGAGCAGTGGACATTGCCAAGGTCATGGGCTCTGGGGAACTTGTCATTGCCGTTGCTAGACAGACATTTTAGCCCTCAGCCTGGCCTCATCCTGAGCTCCAGCCCCTGTTGCCTCCACTGGACAGGGCATCTTTCGGGGTGTCTTCCCAGCGGAAAACCCCAGGGGCGTCCTCTCTGCTCCAGGCCGATCCCACCAACCCTCTCTGGTGGAGGAGAGGGACTCCCCCTGTCCTGCCCACCCGCCCCGTGCATCCGCTGGCGATGGCGGCAGGCACGTTTCAGGGCGGGACATGGGGGGTGAACTCTTGGGCTCACAGGACCACCTTCAGCCGCCAGCAGGGCCTTTTGTTTGTGTTGTTAGCAAACATGAAGGAAGAGAAAGTAAAGGCGAGGAGCCGGGGCGTGGCTGCCTTCAGGGAGAAGATCTGGGAGTGTTGTGTTAAGCCTGGCTTCAGGCTCTACAGGGGTGTGGTTTCTTCGGGGTGTCTGTGACCACTGCCGTGACTCACAGTGTCCCGTGGGTGATGGCGAGGATGAGGGTGGGAGCCCGAGCTGGGAACGGGGCACAGGAGGGTCTGCGTCAGCCGCGCAGCCCTCTCATTTCAAACCAAGCAGCCGTTCCTAGTGGGTAATCAGCTAGATTATGGTGAGGTTCAGGGTTTTTACATAGAAAACTGGAGCTTCCAAAGTGGTGCAAGGTTCTCACGGAGATAAAGCTCCCGGGCTTTTCATGAGCCCTTGGTCTGTGCCGGTGCAGGGCTGACTCGGCCCTTCTCTCTGTGCCAAGCCCCCTGCACACCAGCCTCGTTCAGTGCCGACAGCAACCCTGTGATCTTGCCCCCCTTTCACAGAGGAGGGTGCCCAGCTCGCAGAGAGGAAGGGGCAGGAGCCAGGCCGTCTGCCGTGGAAGAACTCCTTGCTTCTCCTCCCTACCCCAGGAAGGCATGGCGACCTGCGAGGCACTGCCCAGGGCCGCGGGGGTGGGGCTGAGGGGCCCCCTCATCCAACACCCACCCACCTTCCTCTCGCCCCTCCCTGTGTTTCAGCCCTGTGGGCAATTACTTAGCTCCCTGGCTTCCCGGCTAGACCTGGCACTCTGGGTAGGCAGTCAGGTGGAAGTGAAAAGAGCACGCAGGCGGGGGTTGGGCGCCGGCCCCCCCATCAGCCCTGTTGCTTTGAGCGCCATTCTGAACCTGATTTTCTGCTTGGCCCAGGTGGAGAAGAGCCGGCCTATGACAAGGGGCTGTTTGAAGGGTAAATGACATAAGGCGTGTGTCACGGAGGGACACAGAGGCTGCTCAGAGACTGCCACTGCTCTCTGGGCTTTGAGAGTAAAGCGCGCTTCTTGCTCGCCCCGTCCGCCGCCTCCGCTCTCAGAACATCCTGAGCGTTTAGGAAAATTCATTGGGTCAATGAATGCAGTGCCAGCGAAAGGAATTTCTCATCCTTGTCGACATTGAAGGGTATTTTAGGTGGAGGAATCCCCTTTCCCAGGTTCTGGCAGGCATGGACCTGGGAGAGTGGGTCCAAGCGCAGGTCCCGAGCGGATGCTGGAGCCAATGCCAGTGAGGTCTGTATCTGCCGGGGAAAGTGGGGGTTCGGGAAGCCGCAGCCACCGGCAGAGGGCGCCCCGGGCCCGCTGAGCGAGTGGCACTGGGGTTGGGGCGCTCCGGGTTGGGGGGGGGCGCGGAGCGGGGCGCGGGCTGCAGTCCGACATTGACCGCAGCCCTGGACACGCCAGGGACCCGGGCCGAGAGCCAAGCGAGCACGCTCGGGCACCACGGAGCGCACGGGCCAGGCGCGCCGCGGCGCTAAATCCTGACAGTGGGCGGTGAGTACAAGAGCCGGAGGGGACTTCTCACCCTAGTTGGGGGCACCTGGAGGCCACGCAGGTCTGACGCGTGCGGGCTGGTCTTGAGGCTGGTGTAACTGGGAGAGCGAGCAGCATCCCTGCTCGCGTTGGTCTTTGCGAAGGGCTTGGGGTCAACCCCAGGAGGCGCTGGTTGTTGGCTGAGCTTTGGTTTCAGGCCACTCGGACTTACTTGCGTTTCTGACATCGGGATTTATCTCCGGGCCCTGCTGCGTGCGGTCCGAGGGTCTGGGGTCCCTGGGGTTGGGGGAGGGGTAGCCCAGGGCGGGGAGTGCTCACCTGAGTGCACCATCCATCCAGGCAAACCAGGTGCGGCTGTTGCCGCTACCGCTGCCTGTCAAGTGAAGCCCGCCCCCAGGGCAGGGGAGGGGGCCTCGGGGGCGGGGTGGGCTGTGCCCCGCGGAAACCAGCCGGCCCCAGCTCCCTTGTGCCAGCTCGGCTCTGTCTGCCTCCTGTTCCCAGGGGCTCCTGAGAGGCAGCGGACAGTGCCGCGGGAGGCGCAGGTCCCTGCCCGATGGGGCCAGAAGCTGCCCGAGGGACACGTGGCGTTTGGCTCACTGGGAAAGGAAGCTAAGGAAAGAAGCTGCCCAAGTGACTAATCCTGGAGATGCCCTTTCCCCAGGCGCTGAGGAGCTCGGGGGAGCCTTCTTCCCAGGTCCCCTCCGCCTTGAATCATCTCTAGCCGTGAGAGGCAGTGGGGCGGCACTGGCTCTCTGCGGGCCTGGCGGGGGATCCTTTTTCTAAACCCTCCAGAAGATCTTTGCGCGTTGGGAGCTGAACCCAGGGTGCGCGCGCAGGGCAGGACTCAGGCACCTCTCCTGGGCATTGCGGAGCTCCAGGGGCTTCGAGAGAGACGACCCCAAGGCCAGGTAGGTGGCTTGGATGCAGTTGGATGGGGGGTGACGTGAGTAAAGATGAGACCTGCTCAAGTCTTGGCGATCTTTACTTTTTAGGGTGTTTGGGAAGCTGCTGCGGAGTCAGGGGTTTGGAGGAGCCAGGCGTGTATTTTCAGCTGCACCTCAGCCCTGAAATGTGACTACAATCGACTGGCTTGACAGAGGCCTCCAGTCTCTGGATTGATAGCTTGGAATATGCTAAAAAGCCGATGCTTTCCACGGGGAATTGAAGGGCCAGCTGGTCTCAGTGACAGTGACCTGGAGCGAGGGAGTCAGAAGACAGATGTAGAGAGCAAGAGGGACTTTCCGAGGGGATGACCTGGATGGCCGAGGGCAGGCTCCTGCCACGCCATGGTTGCAGCCCTCTGATGGAATTCCGGTGAGGTCCTTCCCCCAGGGGAGCCAGCGGGACTGTGCAAGGAGCTGCCGGGTGACCGAGGACTCCCAAGGGTCTGGCTGGCCCCTGGTCCCTGCTAGGGAACTTGAGGCACATCACAGCGCCCCCCACCCCCACCCCGGGGCACGCTCCCTCAGCAACATGAGGACTCTGAACACATCCACCATGGACGGGGCCGGGCTGGGGGCCAAGAGGGACTTCTCCTTCCGCATCCTCACAGCCTGTTTCCTGTCGTTGCTCATCCTGTCCACGCTCCTGGGGAACACGCTGGTCTGTGCGGCTGTCGTCAGGTTCCGGCACCTGCGGTCCAAGGTGACCAACTTCTTCGTCATCTCCTTGGCCGTGTCGGATCTCTTGGTGGCCGTCCTGGTCATGCCCTGGAAAGCGGTGGCCGAGATCGCTGGCTTCTGGCCCTTTGGGTCCTTCTGCAACATCTGGGTGGCCTTTGACATTATGTGCTCCACCGCGTCCATCCTCAACCTCTGTGTGATCAGCGTGGACAGGTACTGGGCCATCTCTAGCCCCTTCCGGTACGAGAGGAAGATGACCCCCAAGGCAGCCTTCATCCTGATCAGCGTGGCCTGGACTTTGTCCGTCCTCATCTCCTTCATCCCCGTGCAGCTCAGCTGGCACAAGGCGAAACCCGCAGGCCCCTCCGATGGCAACGCCACTTCCCAGGGCGAGGCCACGGACAACTGTGACTCCAGCCTGAACAGGACCTATGCCATTTCGTCCTCCCTGATCAGCTTTTACATCCCCGTGGCCATCATGATCGTCACCTACACCAGGATCTACAGGATCGCCCAGAAACAGATCCGGCGCATCTCGGCCTTGGAGAGGGCGGCGGTCCACGCCAAGAACTGCCAGGCCACGCCAGGGAATGGAAAGCCGGTGGAGTGCTCTCAGCCGGAAAGCTCCTTCAAGATGTCCTTCAAAAGAGAGACCAAGGTCCTGAAGACGCTGTCCGTGATCATGGGGGTGTTCGTGTGCTGCTGGCTCCCCTTCTTCGTCTTGAACTGCATGGTGCCCTTCTGCGGGTCTGGGGAGACCCAGCCCTTCTGCATCGACTCCATCACCTTTGACGTCTTCGTGTGGTTTGGGTGGGCTAATTCCTCCTTGAACCCCATCATTTATGCCTTTAATGCTGACTTTCGGAAGGCATTTTCGACTCTCTTAGGATGCCACAGGCTTTGCCCACCGACAAGCAACGCCATAGAGACAGTGAGCATCAACAACAACGGGGCCGTGGTCGTCTCCGGCCACCACGAGCCACGAGGCTCCATCTCCAAGGACTGCAACCTGGTGTACCTGATCCCACACTCTGTGGGCTCCTCCGAGGACCTGAAGAAGGAGGAGGCAGGTGGAAGAGCCAAACCCTGGGAGAGGCTGTCCCCAGCCCTGTCTGTCATTTTGGACTATGACACTGATGTCTCTCTGGGAAAGATCCAGCCTGTCACACAGAATGGACAGCACCCGACCTGAGCTCTGAGATGAATCCTAGCAGCCACTCTCATCCCCGAAGCTGGAGGAGGTCTCTCTGGGGCTTGCTGTTGGGACACGAAGGTGTGGTGGGACTCAGGTGTCCGGTGAGCCCTCCTGTACCGCTTCTCCTTCCACACACAACTAACTGTGTCTCAGAGCACACTCCAGTGTGTTTTCAGTGTTCTTCATCGTGAATACAAGGGCACACGGGTGAAGCATCCCAGGGGACGTGTCTTGGGCTCTAAAATTAATTCCAGAAACTGATTCTCACCTTAGGACTTAAACTAGGGCAAAGAATCAGCAATGATCAGAGTCACTTAAAAGGTAATCCTTTCTGAGAAGGAAATGAGAAGGGTTGAGTTTGCTGTGTACAAACAGGTGCTAACCCGGGTCCGAGCAGTTTTCAGATTGTAAAGGTAGGTGCATGGCTTCGTAAACTATTTCTAAAGAAAACTGAGCCTTACAGTGTGAATGGGATTGTTTTTCCAGAATGGAGAGATGCTTTGTGGATATGGGTTTTATTTATTTATTGTATTATATGGATATTTTAAATTTATTAGAATAAATCTATATTTATCCTATTTAATAGCATAAACTAATGAGTTATCTGAGACTTTGCAATCACATTTTTATCCATTTAACTAGCACTTTATGAGCCAGTGAAACAAACACACAGATTCTCTGAGATCCTAAATGCTCCTGTGTCACTTCCAGAAACACAGCCAAGACTGCTAGGAAATGAAGTTGTGATGAATCCTTAAACTTCTTTATCATAATAAAGATGAGGTGAGAGCTGACAAATGCTGTGAATGGGGGTTTTTTTTCCCCCTAAACAATTTGAAAGACTTTTTAAAAAGTATATTCCTATTGGATTCAGAAATTTTTAAAGGACCAAGCCATTCCTAGGAGAGGAATTTACAGTTCTGTAAATATCTTTTTAAAAAGCCAGCTTAAGAAGAACCAACTTGAAATGTATCCTCTTAGGTGGTAATGAAAGGTAGGCACCACTTTGTATTTATGTAACATAACAGGCCCTCCCCATCGTTTCTTATCCCCCGTGTCAGACGGCCTTCCCAAACCAAGCAGCAGCTGTCCTGGCTTGGTCTGTGCCATGAAGACAGTGGGTCTCCTTACCTCTCATGGCACCACAGTCTCACCAGTGGACAGAGGTGGCATCCTGAGCCTGCACCTCAGCACCAGGTCAAGCCAAGCCAAGGCTACTTTTTGTAGGGCTTTAATCTGAATTTAGAGCTATTTCTTTTTTTCTTTTTTTTTTAAAGTCTAAATGTTAAAGGTGTACTACAAATAGTGCCTCGTGGTCACCCTCCAGGAAGATGCTTCTGTTGGGAAAAACAGGGAACCCCTCCTCTTTGGGTGTGTGAAGCACCCCAAAGCCAGCAGTATCTCTTTTGACAAACGCGAATCCTTTCTCTGCGCTTTGGAATCAAGTTCCTCTGTCATCCGCAGATCTGTAAAAAGTATCCCCGTCACCCTTGACATGAATCCAGGTGGGGCATTTCAAGGGTCTTTCTTTGAAATGTTGACAAAGTTTTCTTGTGGGGAAGCAATTTACTTAACGTGTAGATGGCAGGGGTAACAGGAAAAAAAGCTGCTGAGAACTGTCGCCGGCACCAGGTCCCTGTGATGTATGCATTGTGAATGTCCTGTTGCTGCTGCCGCCTGTACGCTTTCTTACACGCAATAAAATTATTCTGTGAACGCACATCGACCCTGAGTGAGCCGTGTCGCATTTATTAAGCGTGTTTTACAAACAGAAACTTTTCAGACCTGCAAGTAAGAAAACATGGGCCTTTTCAAGTATATGCTACTTTTCCTCTTGTCAGTGTATGTATGGCACGTGTTGCCTTCGAATATTTAAGCAGGAGAGGTTTTCGATTTGAGCTACAGACTCTTGTTTCCTTCCTTCTTAAAGACTTTTTAATTTTTTCAAAGAAAGCCTTCTTGTAGAGAAGAATCACTCTATTTTTCACTGCACAGATTTGAAAGATTGCTAAAAATCTTTGCGTTTGCTTTCACGGTGCTCAAGGACTTTTAAGTGATGCAAAAATTGCAGAAAAAGATTGTGTCTTGCTGGTGGGTTGTTTTAGACTCTTAGCTTATGGCCGCTGTGTGTGTGGTGTTTGGAGAGTAAAAAGAACAGAATTTTTTTTTTCTGGAGAAAACATACAGGCTGTAATGCTGGGCTTATCAAAATGTCTTACGGGGCACATCCGTAGATCCTGCTAAACCTGCTCAGTGCTCAGTGAATGTGCTAAACCCCCCCCCTCTTTTTTCATCCCAAAGAAGAAGAATGCCTGAATAGCAGGTGATGTAGAAATTAAGGGTTAAGTTGATCATTTGGAACATCACACAGCAGATGGTGTCTTTTTAAATTCCATATTTGCCATCCCTGGGCTTCGGCATGTAACGAACATATCTAGAAGGAATACCCATAGAGGGTGCTGCCTTTTATTTCTGCCTCATAACTTTCTGGATGTCTTTATTCTTTGCAGTTTATAATTTTGTTTTTTAGTTAGAAGTCCAGCAATGCCAGCTACAATGTTCAGGGCTGTCATTGTCTAACCGGTGGCACGTGGCATAACAGCCTTCGCCGTTTATTTTGTTGGCAAAGAGTGAAAAACAAAGATACATCTAGAAATTACGTTAACTACTTAGACAGTCCAGTGTTCTGTGGACAAGGCTGTGCTTTGGGTTCCTGGCACGATGGACTGATAAAGGGCATCTTATGAAATGCTAATTTTGCTGAGAGACTCTTTCAGAGAATTTCATTTACAACCATAAAAGCAGAATGACATTGTGACTTTTATTTCATCTTTAACTATACTAATGAGCCTTCATAATGCAACATATCTGTGTGAGACTTTAGCAAGACAGAGACTGTTTAAAGAGGTGTTCTTTTTCCCCTCTATCTGAGGGGATAGATACCTTTCCCGGTGCAGAGCTCTTGTTGGTGAGAATGACAGGAAGCCTGTAGGAAGGCGGACTGAGCACTGGGCTTCAATCTGTCGATTTGGAGTTCATTTATGAATGTCACTGATTTCTCTTGGGATCTAAGCAAGTCACAGTGTCAGAGGCTCAGTTGTCCCAATCCATCAAATGGGAGGAGCAATGCCTCTGCATTAACTTCTCAGTGAGGGAGCACTTCCAAAAGGACATCGATACCTAATCCAATCTCAGTGACTTTCTGAATGCTCCCTCCGCGGGGGCTCCATCGCAATGTCACCCCAGGTCGGCTCCAGCTCCCTTTCAACCTGCGCCTGCACCCCGGAGAGCCAGGCCACGCGTGAGCGTCTGGGACGCAGGAAGCCCAGGCTTTGGCTCTGCTGTAGATACCCTTTCATGCTGTGTGACAGTCCACACGTGTCTGTGCTTCTCTGAGCCTGTTTGCTCATTTGCGAAGTGGAAACACACAGGCGGGTTCTCGCGAGGGTTGCTGAAGCTACTGTCTGAAAGGGCACTGAACAGTGGGCCTTGGGGCGCGGGGACCCTGGGCGGGTCTCTGCTGTGAGGGGTTGATGACGGAAGTGCTTGGGAATCATGGGGCTGCTCTGCATCTGCCTCCTCACACTTGTGCCTGAAGCAAATGGAAATGACTTTGAGAGAACAGGTGGCTTGGGATTCTCCCAGACACCATCGTCTTTGGCTGTATTCCAGAAGCCAGCGGCTTTTGATATCTATGTGGGCAAGGCAATCGCCTTCATTGACCACTGGATAGTGACTAAATGCGTCTGTCCACACTGTTTTCATCCGAAATCTACCTGCCTTGCAGCGTTTGTTTCAGGAATAATGAGTTGATGGCCGGTCAGCTCTGGGCTGTGAAAACTGGGACCGGTTGCTGTTTGATCAAGCAACTGTGGTCTTGTGGAGGTTAGTACCCGGTGGGTCATGAGACTGTAGTCTCAGGCAGGTTGGATGCACTCTGTGGATTTCTTTGAGATTTCCTGGGTAGATACATGGTGGGTCGGCCTGTCTGTATTTTCACAGAGGATCAGGAGGATGATGAGCGTGAGAGCCCAGAGAACCCCCACTAAGATTTGTTACCACACCAATCTAGTCCTGTTGCCTTTGGTCCTGTTAAGTAACTTCCCTGTGATGTGCAGAGTTTTCAAAAAGCAGCATTTGGTCTTGAGTCTGTTACATCATTCGGGATCTGGGAGTTGTCATTTAAACAGCATTAGTGGCTCAAGAGTAATCTCCAATTTCAAA